>LOEQ01005101.1:83591-101920 GCA_001685075.1 Bramus lutescens
AGGCACCAAAAACTACAGAGAAACCCTGTCTCGAAAATAAAAAAAAAAAAAAATTTGGCCAAAGGTGAAGTCTGAAATTGATTGATGGTTGATGTTACAAAAATAGTTTGTGTTTTAATTTGACACTAGAAAATAAGGGTATAGATTTTTCAATGCAAGTAAAATAAAATAAGTCTGGTAATCTAAAATGTATAGAAAGCAGGAGATACTCCATTTAAAAGCCCAACATTGGCTTGATTGGTAGTATTAAGGCAAAGTTTTTTGCTTTATATTTTTGCATAATAGACTTAATTTATTCACTGATATATAAAAAGTTAAACTTTGCTCATGGGAGATTAAACATTCAGGTATTACACTTCCATCTCAATGATTCTTATAGAACTAGTTAAATTTCACAAGAAGAATCCACTTTTCCTTGAAGGTATAGTGTATCCTGACACATTTCTTTAAAGACAATTTAAGATATGATAAGTTAACCTATAAGTTATGATAGGTAAGTAATGAAATAGTAATGATAATTGAGTCTAAACTCACAAGAAATATTTAGTAAATCCAATATTATAAATTCCAATAGCATATTTTATGTACACATATGTTTTTATAATTGGGGATGTGAACTGTTTGTTTATGTGATTTTATATGTAGCAACATTGATAAAATCATTTAGCTTAAAAGTTCGAATGACTTTAAAGACATAAAATGCTTACTTCCCATAAATCTATGAGCATTTTAAGGACTTGATTTCATGGACACTGCAAACATTTACATGCTAGTCTAGTCTCATTTTTACTGAATAATAAAAAGATGTTCTAAATGTCTCTAGTTGTTTTTATATTTTCAAAGTAAAATTTAAATATTCTAAACATGTAAATAAGTGCTCTTTGGGTTGCCTTCAGACAAGGACCTTACAAAGGGATACCCTACTAGACAACCTGCAGTTTCACACCAAGTGACTCATAATAGTCTTTTTATCTGAGCCTAAGGGACATTGAGCATGTCCAAAAGTTTGGAATTCAAATGCCGGAGTCTGATATAGACATTTAGACACAATATCCCTCCAATTAAAATCAGCACTTTTTATTAGCTACATAAAAAAACAGTGCTGTTTTTATCATGCATTTTTGCAGATTCATTGAATTATCACATGCTATTATTCTTCAATTTAAAGCGGGACTAATGGGTATTATGTTAAATCACTTGCCTGAATAAGAACAAAGACAACAAAGCCACTGAATATTAAAGTGATTCAAATATATAGAGGTATTGTTTTGCATAGGCTTTTATAGCCATATTTTTATTTGCTTTATTACCTATTTAAATTATTCATATCATTTTATATCAGTGTTGTATTCACACAAATGAAATATGAACCTAACAACTCAGAAACAGATTTAAAATTCAGAAGCATATTATGTGTCTAGCTAGTAAGTCATTCAAAAGACTATAGGAACTCCCTTTTTCTACAATAAATACAAGCAACATATTTTTAAAAAATAATTTTTACCCCACTACAATTTTACCAGAGTTTTATTTTGTGACATTTCTGTAATATGTATAAAGTAGTTTAATCATTCTGAGCCCCTGTAGTATGCTTCTATATCCCCCTAACTTCTCACCTTTTTATTTTTCCCATTCAGGGCCAGGAGAAACAACTCTTTGTTTTGAATTATTTCAAGTTTCATTATCGATCACAAAGAAAACATGAACAACAACAACAGAAAAAAAAAAGGCCATGAATTTGAAGTTGGAAGGGTACATGTGGAACTTTGAAGGAGGATAGGGAAGGAAGAAATGTTGCAATTATATTATAATCTCAGAAATCTAATAAAAGGTAAAGACAACTAAAGTTAGTTTAGTATGGACATAGTTTCAAAGTGTTAACAAAACACACATAAATATTAAAGAGAACAATTAATACTGTTTTGAAAACCTGAAATGTATACAAATTAGATAACATTTAAAACACCATATATACCCAGGTGGTGATGGCTCATGGCTTAAATCCCAGCACTAGGAGGCAGAAACAGGTGAATCTCTGAGTTTGAGACCAACATGGTTTCCAAGATCTAGTTACAGGACAGCAAAGACTGTTACACAGAGAAACCCTGTCTCAAAAAAAAATCAAAAAATAAATAGACAAAAAATATGAACAGGCCCAATAACTCACTACATGTTTTTCCCCTTCTTACCAATACTGTTAGTAATAAATGCCTGATATATTACATATCTCCACCTAACATTTTATTCTGGAATGACTCTTACTCTCATGCAAGAGCAGACTATATTTTATTTATAAATGTATATTCTTTGAATTTTTTTGGTATATATGTTTGTAATGGAGCAGAAACCTTTGGCAACAATAATTTTTAATATTTTATCATTTTAAGGATGTCATATTTTACACTCAAATCTAGTGTAGTATTTGAAAAATGTTTTATTTAGTCAATATAATTTGAAAATATAAAAAGCAAACTTCTATTACCCATCTTACTGCTATTTAATATGATTTGATTACTTCAATTTCCTATTTTCTGGAGGCAAAAATACATTGATTTCATTTTTATAATGTATTGTATACTTCATTAACTTATTTTATTACTTCAAATATGGTATGTTAAATTATTAATATGGGAACCTTTATGGAAAATGAAATGAATGATTTTTACTGCAAATGTTTATAATTTTAACCTTACCCACTAATATATAAAAACACATAAATAATACATATCACACAGTTATGTGTAATATATATTTCTATTCACCAATTATATATATTATATATATGAAATGCATGTATCAACTATTATCATAATAACTGGTAATGTATAATGGATTCAGGTCAAAAGTTCAGAAAATTAGAGTCTAGTTATTTCCAAAGATTTTGTGAAGCTCAAACTTAAAGCATTTGCTATATCATTCATTATTTTATTTTATCCTCTTGATAAAATTTACTATCTTGAATAAACTATCTTGAACCATGACAAATAATATATTGCTTTGTACAATAACAATTTTATTCTTGATTTTTGAAGTATTTCTCCATCAATATCTAGATTTTGATAAAGGATATTAAGCTAAAACTCATCAGGATTTTTCTAAAGTTAACAAAAAACCACACAAGATAATGAATGAACACAGTCAGAGAAATTGCACTTTTGAATAAGAACTGCAAGGATTATGCTTATTCATTATCTTTTCCTACTCTAGAAGAGCAGAGAATTGTTTCTCTCCCTGAAGACAGCTTTTTGTAAAAACTTTGAAATGTCAAGTATAATTAAAACAAAATGTTCTTTTTTTCTGCCCAAATAAAGAAATATATCTATCAAACTAACCCTCTCTTGACATTAGATAACACAAACTGTCTCTCAGTTGAAACTACACATTTTGTTAAATCACTTGCCACTTCAGCATGACTCCAACTTGGTTTGTGATTTAACTGGCATCTCCTCATTTCCCAGCAAGACTACCCATAGTTATAATCACAGCATGTTTATAAAGTTCTGAGTATTCAAATAAGAAGAAACTAGATGCCCACCGCTAGGAAAAGTAAATGATTTGGGAGATAGGATCAATTTAAGTTGAAAGGAAAATCCATAAATAATTAAAAGCAAATGTGTAAAAGAAAGAGACTACATATGGTTCAGTATTCCAATGAATTTATCATTTGGAAGTTATAGGTATTTTTATATTTTAGAGATGTAGAATTTCATTTCTTCAGATGAGAACAATGAATTATATACATAAAAATGTATATTTTCATTTTATTATAGTTTATAAAATCACAATGTTTATTAATTTAATACAAAATATGTAAAAATGTATTATTATAAGATAGTTTTGAAGGAATATGTTTGCACTCAAAATTTTTCTGGATGAAAAATCAAGCTTTATTAAAAATTTCAAGCAATATTTTAAAATTATGAACACGCCAAAGTGTTTTCATGCATATTTTGTCACACAAAATGGTGGACAAGCTCTAACAAGCAGCTGACACTGAGTTGGTTAAGTTTAGTTTCCCAGATTACTGTAGACCTTGCAAACTTAGCATATGATAAAAGGTCTCCTGATCATAAATGTTACGTGTTATGATATCTCTAACTGTGGCTGTAGCTTTGTGATTTTATACCAGTGAGGTCTTATTACAATCTGTATTCCCAAACTTTTATAATCTTAAAGTACAATTTTCAACTTTGAAGGACAGTCTCTTGAAGGCATGCATATTGACCAAGGTTTAGCTTCTTTTTTACTTTCTCTGTTAAAATGTCTATTGGTATTGTACTCATGCAGGCATTTTGTGGATTAAATACTTTCTTTGTTCTCACTTTTTTTTAGTCAATATTCTATATGATTTCTCCACTTTTCAACTCATATGAAAGCTTAACTATTCTTCAAGGTTGAAATCATTTGTAACTTCATAAATGAATTATTTCCTAATCTCTAAAGAGGAAAATAAAAGTTTTATTCTTACTTGCTGAAAAACATTGTTGTGATAGTCATATTTCTTATCATATTCAATTAAAGTAGGATGAGTTTATACCTAAATTATATAAACAGTGACAGGTTTTCAGACCTCAATAACATTTTCTGTTTTTAAAACAACCCTGCACAAAAGAGGGGGAAAGGGTTATATCAGCCAATGAGACACCAAGAAAACACAGCCCACAAATCAACTAAACAGAGTTCATAGGAGCTCACAGAGGCTGAATCAACAAACATGGGCCCTTTAGGGGTCTTACCTAAGTCCTCTGCATATACTTTTTGGTTATGTAGCTTGGTGATCTTGTAGGACTCCCAACAATGTAAATGTGTCTCTGACTTCTTGCCTATGTCTGGGATCCTTTTCCTTCTACTGGATTGCTTTGTCCAGCTTTGATACGAAGGTTTGTACCCAGGTTTATTGTACCTTGTTAGGCCACGTTCAGTGAAAGTTTCTGGTGGTGGGTGGGGTCTGCTTTTCAATTTTAAGGGAAGCAGAGGAAGAGGTGATATAGAGGAGAGAAGAGTAGGGGGAGGATCTGGGAGGTGTAGAGAGAGGGGAAACTGTAATGTATGAGGGAAGAATAAAAGTTAAAAATATAAAAGAAGTATCATCTAATATCTAAGGACTAATAAAAGTTTGCATTAAGTGAAAACACCATGTTTACTACAGTAATAAATGCAGTTTATTTATTTTGAAATAGTTTTTATTTATTTATTTTTAGTTTTTGAGACAAGTTTTATATATATAGCTTTTGGCTATCCTGGAACTCTGGAGACCAGTCTGCAATCAAAAACACAGAAATCTACCTGCTTCTGCCTCTCAAGTGCTGGAATTAAAGATGTGCATACGTAGCTCTTGGCCTAAACCCATAAAGTTCTAAGAATGGAGACGACCATCAATATTGCAAATATTATTGTTGAAGGTTGCTCTTTCATTTCCAGGCTGTCCAAGCCTGAAATAATCACTCAGAAACTATATTAATTATAATACTGCTTGGCCAATTAGCTTATGCATATTTCTAGCTAGCTCTTACATCTTAAATTAACCCCTTTCTATTGATGTATATTAGACCATGAGGTCTGTGGCCTAACGGCAAGGTTCTTGCTGGTGGCATCTTTCTCCTCTGGTGGCTACACCGTGTCTCCCTGACTCTGCATATTTTCTTCAAACATTCAGTTTAGTTTTCTCACCTAGCTCTATTCTGCCCTATCACAGAACAAAGCAGCTTCTTTATTCACTACCCAATAAAAACAACACACATACAGAAGGATTTCCCATATCACCTTCCATTTTCTGTCTAAATAAAAAAGGTTTTAACTTTAACAAACAAGACAGGTAACAAGCAAGAATTACAGTTATAATATTTGTATCTACTTTATTTCTTATAACAATTTTAAAAAACTATAATTATAACTATCTACTCTTTGCCTCCATCAAAGACTCCAGAAGGATATGATCCTAACTAAGTAAACAGGAAGTGCATTGTAAGCAACTTCCAGTATTTTAGAATTGACACAGTCATCTTGCTGCATGGACAGTCACCCAAAATTCTTCTGTAATGTTGTGGCATCCATTTTCAGTCTACAGGCCCATAGTATCCAGAAGACTTTTTCATAAAGCAGAAAATTTCAAAGACAGTTCCATCTATACCGGCAGTTTTTCAGTCACTTTTTTCTGTGTCCTGCAGAATGTCTGGCAAACTCTTTCATGAAGCAGGGACCCTGAAGAACAGTCTCACCTTTAGACAAGTTCAGTAGTCATTTTTCTGTGGGTCCTGCCTGTTCAGTTCATGCAGCATAACATCAAGTAGTCCAGGCGAGAGCAGTTTCTTATCCAAACGGCAAGCAAACTCTATATGGAGGCTCTTAGATGCCCATTATCCTCTTGAAATAGATTGGTGCTGCCAGGAGCAGATGAGTCTCATTGTCATGAGATGTCCTAAGCTATTAAACATTTTAAATGTCATGTTCTGTAGATTTTTGAAAGGCTTGAAGATTAGCTATCTAACTGAAGCATACCTCTGTACATCTAGAAAACATAACTAAAATGACTATAAACTGGCCTATCTTAATCTGTATTTCTTAGCAATACCTTACATTTTAAATGAGCTGCATAAACACAATACCTTAATCAAGAGCAGAAATATACATATAACAAAATTGACCTTAAATTTTTTCAATAGACCAAGATCCATACTAATACAACGATTTCATCTCTATAGCATATGATAATTTATATTGTTATGAAGACTGATCACCCTTTTTACAGGACCAAATTAAACAACAGTGTGAAAATTCAAGTGGGTCATATAATAGTATAATTCTACAAAATATATCCCCTTCAGAGAAGGATGATTAGGCAAACCTCTTCCTAGACCTCAGTAAAAAGTCAACAGTTCCCATGTCATAACTGTGAACTCTTTGACAACCATATGGAACTAAAATAACACCCAAGAGTACTAAAACTGATTCAAAACTAATTTTTTTTTTTAGTTTTTAGGTCAAAAAAATATAAATGAGAAGGAGGTCACTTATCTTCTCACTCCGACCACTACAGACCTTAGCATTTTCAGGATTAATAGCAAGCAGGTGCTTTCAGTTCATGTATAGATATAAATTTGGTACATTTTGACTTATTGTTAACATTATTTGAGAAAACCCTATATGTAAAAATATATGGTAATAATTTTTCATATTTTATTTCAATTATTTATAATTTTGTAGTCTATATATACAGATAATAAAAATGAGATTTATTACCTTTAATATTTCCATTTAGGCTGTTCTAAATCCTACAGATTTGAAAGGTTCTGTATTTAATTCATTCTGTACCTTTTTTCTTGAATAAAAGTTTCTCATGATTGCAAAATATTAATCTTTGTTTTGCTGCAACTATGTGATTTTGCCGTAGTGCCTCGACATCACATCTGCCTTCAATATTTTTTCACAAACATATTATTTAAAAGAAAAAAAATGTATAGCTCAATAAAATCATTATAAAAGAAAAAAGTGACTGAATTATTCAGTTAAATAGTATTTATCCAAAGTATAAAGAATAGATATTAGTTTAAATTAATAAATCCAGCCTATTTCAATAATAGGACACTTGATAAACATTAATATATTCCCACTTATAAAATTCACTTTATTGATATATTCCTTTGGGCTTTCAGATGAATATTGTCACAGTATGACAATATGAGATGCTCAGTCTAAATGAAAAGTTGCTTGTAAATTTTTCTGGTCTGTGACTGTGATAGTTTGTTGTTGTCATGGATGACCCTGTCCTTTCCACCCTTACCATGGTACCCAGCCATACACTAAGGCTTCTGCTGAAAGGGATACAGACTTTATGAGAAGTTCGCTTTCATATATTTTTTTCTCTGGATTCATTAATCTGGACTGTTAACTAAATAAGATTTGGAATTAAATATAGAAAAAGAAATCCCATGTGTGTCTGTGAGGGCATTTCCAGAGAAGTGGACCTTAACGTGGAAAACCCACTCTAAGTGTGGGTGGCACCATCCCAATGGGTGGGATCTTGGACTGAGTAAAGAAGCTAAAAGCAGCCAAGCAGAAGCATTCCCTCTCTCTGTCCCTGACTTTGGATACCCTGTGACAGCTGACTCATGCTCCTGACATCTTACATGCCAATCTATGATTAACGGTAGCATTAAGCCATTGGCCACAATTAGCTTTTCATTCTCTAAGCTACTGTTGTCATGTATTTTGCCACAACAGTTAGAAAGTGCTGTGTGTTGGTCTCAAACTAGTCACCTTTACTCTTAATTTTCTTTTAAACGACAATCTCTATCGGGTGCCTATACAGAGATAAAAAGGTGCTACATTTCTCTGTCTGACTCAAAAGTACTTTTTGTCTATATTCCTTCTTACTCTCCTATCAGTGTTTCAGGCCGTGTGCCTTTGGCTCATCCTCAACAGTAGCATCAATTACTTCTTTAGCCTTGGAACATTTTCTTCTGTAGTCTCCTGTAGCCATTAAACACAAAGAGTATGCCCCTCCCTAAAATCTGACTCGAGAGATTTTCAATATTTTACTATTTTAGCAACAGATAACAATATTGTATGTGGGAAACAAATAAAAGAAGTAAAAGAATCAATGTGTTTTAAAACTTATTAACTGTTCCATAAAGTGTGAATGTTTTTAGTATAATCATATGTCATGCCTTCAGATATCTTCAAAAAGTACTCACAATAACTCTTTATGTGTTAACATAAAAATGTCGACATAAACCCTTTAAAGGACTATTATTTCATTTGAAAAAAATGACAAAGAGAATTTTCTCTACTTACATATTTATATTTGTTTGTACTTATTTATAGATATATTTATATGCAGCTTCATTTTACATGTCTATCTGTCCCATAAAACCATATTAAGATATGTATATTAATCTAGCAGGATGATTAGTATTTAATTATAAATTCCTACAATTCATAAAAGAATATTTTCATAAAACAAGAGATTTTATGTGGCGTAGTGTTAATCTGAGTTGTCTTATATGAATTGTACTTACAGGGGCACTTTTCTGGCCCTGTTCACCTCTGAACATCCCAGGATGTGCCAGATAATGATGGAAAATGATTAGTCCTATTTTCTCCATTCCTTCAAGTATCAAACCCCATTGAGTGCTCACAGTGTTTAGCAAAAATACTTGACCTCCTTCTAGTGTGTTAGTAATGGTGTGATGGTCATTAGCACAGTTCCTACAGGAATTACAAGGAAGAGAGAGGCCAGAACCCGAAGGTAAATTTAACTAAACAATTTACTTAGCTCCAACAACTCAAACAGTAAATACTTTCTATCTCTGGACTCAGCATTAACATTCACAAATACATTGGGTACACCCCACAAAAGCCATACACTGTCGACTTCTAAATACCCACAGAGATACACATACCCATGGACAGACATATTCACACACATGAACAAACACATAAAAGAATATGCATAAAAGCATTCATGCAGACACACACAGACAAACACACATATACACATCATACACACACACACTTGTGCCTCTAAGTATTATCAGTTTTGCTTGCACAAGAAAACTGTTTAGAATAATATAATGAAATTATCAAAATTCACAGTTCTTCATATGCAGAATTTAAGTCCAAGTTTTCATACTACAAAATCCCGTAACTATCCAGGTGCTTGCTGGTGCTTCATTTGAGATTATCAAAAAGCATTTTTGCTCAAATAAATATTATATTCCAACAAAGTCAAATTTTATTGTTTTTCTCCAAACATTAGTAAAACCATAATTTTAAACTCATAAAAGAGCATTATTTTTCAATGAATACAGAAATTTAAATATAGAAATGCTAATTTTTTTTATTTTTTACACTTTTTAAATGTCAGACCTTGTTCATTACATGAATAGCTTGAATATGATGTATTTAAAAACTCTTAGCTTTGAAAAGGTCTCTATGGAGTTTGGGGGTTTTGTGCCATTTTTTTACAGCGTTGAAAAGATAAAGGCATCTTTCCATTATCGGAAAAGTAGTAGATTGATATAATATGTCCGAAAGCACGCACACCTTGAAGTCTGATGCCTTCAGGTTTCAATCCAACTGTGCAACATTGGCCAAAGAATTTTAACCCCCTGTGTTTCAGTTTTCATCATTTCGGCCACAAATACTACATTCCTACTGAGTGGGAGGCACCGGGTGAAGGGCCATAGTTGGAAAGGCTAGCAGGGTATGGCTTTTGCCCTCAACAAAACTTGTAAATTTTGTTTTCATCAAAGCCATGCATGCCTCAAATATACCTGTGTGGGGTAAAATCAGAAGAAAAAAAACCTATATAGAGATAAGAGTCATACAAACTTTTTGACATTCATCAGAACTCCATGAAGGAACAGAAGAATGGAGTGGAATCACAAAAGGAACATGAGAAGGGAAATACAAAGAGGTAAGACAGCTGTGTTCCTAAATGCCTTTGTTCCTGCCTTCCCTTAGAAGAGCCAGCTTTAAGTTTGCTGGCCTCCTCAACACCACCGTATTGCAATAAAGCTACTTTTAAGAGCAATACTAATTGAAGTCTGACCAAAATATCTGTTCATGAGGTAGAAAAGAAATAATGTTTAAGGCCATTGTAAAGAACAGGAAAGCAGAACTCAGATGATTAGTAGAGCGAAAGTAACAATATCACTATTAAAAAATTCTGACTTCCTGTTAAATTATCTAATATGAGACATATTTACCTGAAAATTTGTTAGAAAGTATAAGTATAAAATGATTTCTACACTTATAAATGTCTACCTTGGTTTTTAAATCACTTTTTAATAAATCAAAACATATGTAGAATGTATAATTATATTCCAAAAATTGTGTACTTAATTAACATCTGGCAATATATCCTATTCTCAATATTCTTTTTCATTTTTAGAGACAGGATTTCTCTGTGTAGCCTTGGAGCCTATCCTTAAAACGCATTCTATAGATCAGGCTAGTCTCAAACTCACAGAGATCTTCCAGCCTCTGCCTCCTGAGTGCTGCAATTAAAGGCATGCACCACCACCACCCTGGCTCCTATTCTCGTTGTGAAATGAGAGGAATACCATAAAATATACAACACTATTTTGAATAGGGGAAGTGTAACATCATGTAGATATGTTTGGTGAGAAAGCATCAGAAAACTCATAGATTAGTTCATAATAGAGTGTTAGATTGTGCAGGTGGCCATGCTGGTACATTCATGTTCTTGTTGGAGTCATCTAGTGCTCACTTTCTTTCTATTCTCCTTCTGTGCTATCAAACTCATCCTGACTCCATCCTTTCTCACAGAGTTGAAGAGTTACTGAAGTATTTGATAGCCAACCTTCATGTCTAACAACCAGGAGTGAAAAGACTGTTTTCAAGTATTTTCATGATACCTATGGAAATTTGCTGCTGTGTGTTTTCACCATAACCCCCTTTTCAAATCATACACCCCAGTTTAAGCATGCAGTGAATCTGTGAGGTAATGGGAACACTGTTTCCTGATTTAACTGAAATGGGAATTTCTAACAAGTCCTTGCAAGGATTATGCTCCTTAGCTTAGAATACACAGAAGCCAATTCTGCATTGGTTAACACTAACCTCCCCCAATCATCAGTCATCTGTATGTAGGAAAAGAAAACAGCCCAACAAAAGTAATGCAAGTTCTGTGTAGAACAATTCTAGGTACAGAGAGTAAACATTATCATGTTTCCTTGGTAAGACAATGCGAACTCTCTTCGTACAGCAAAGGTCCCAGCTAGAAGTTTCTGAGAATGAGACACTTTTGCAGTCATGTTTGTGTTTTGTAACAGATTCCTGCATGACTTGCTTACAGGGACACTGGGGAGGGCTTATGTTCTCACGATAGAGAGAGAAATTCCTAAAAATAGACGATCTTTGTACTCTTGTTTATTGGAACTGGAAATCATCCCTGGAGTTATGGCAACACTTTATGGACCAAGACAACAAATCAAAGTGTGATTAAGATGGCATTGAAGCAACGGAACAATACAGCCTGTGGTCTAGATGAGGCTAGCAAACTACAATTAAAAAAACCTTTGATAGATCTATCTTGATATTGCTCCAAGGAATTATGCCATGGTCAATTTATGTAGTGTATGCTACAAAAGGGAATGTCTTCTTCTTAACTGTGAATAAATTTAAAGGCAAAACCAAATAACCCTCCTTCAAACACCAACAAAATTATCTTTGTCACTTGATTATTTACAAAGGCAAATAAGTAACTCATTTTAAAAACAGAATTTTTTGTTTGAAGATTTATTTTTCCAACATTATCATCTCAAAATATCCAGTACAACCTGAGCAGGCAACTGTGGAGACACATGATGCTGTTGTTACATGAAATACTTCACTTAGTCAGTGACCTACAGCAGGGCTAAGTTATAGTTGAAAGTCCCTGTTTTCTGCAAGGCATAGAAAGATAGAAAGTGAACTCTGTGTGGAAATATGAAGGACACAGGGGCTAAGTAGCCTAGTGTAGAAAAGGTGTATGTCAGAGGAAGAAAACAAACTTTTGCTATAAAGATACTAAAGGAAAATCTTTGAACTTTTAACTGTCTTGATCTAGAGGCAAAGAAACATATCATAGTCTAAACCTATACATCAGAGAGTTTCTCATATCAATTTATTGGTTTAAAATATCTCTTTGTGTGTGTGTGTGTATGTGCATGTGTATGTATTTTAATGAATCATTTAAATTCCATATGTTCTTAATTGCATTTATTTATTTATTTATTTATTATTTCATAGAGATTGTCATTTTCTTTGGGACAATTTGCTAAATTGTCTCTTCCAAATATATTAAATTTACATTTAATATTCAAAACATTATTTGGAATATTTTTGCGGATTATATTGGGTTCCCTATTTGTTCCATTGGTCTCTATGCCCATCTATCTGTCACTTCATATAAATCTGCTGCTCATGCATGGTTAAAATATGAAGTGACATTTGCAAATCCAATTATTGATAAATGCATCTTCTACACATATCAGGGAAGATGTAGCTACATAGTCTCAACAATATGTCTGCCTAAGCACATTCTAAACAAATATACAACAATACACATTACCTGGAATACAATACAGTACCTGGAAGGAAGAAATCTCATGGGGCCCAAACCTAAATAAAGAACTACAGGTTAATAAGAGGGAGGCTTGAAATAGGAGAAAAAGTACTCTTTAGGAGAGAGTTCCCAGTTGATTATTCAATACCAAGTAATCAGTGTTTAAATATACATACACATAAATATATATGTGCATGCATTCATATATACATACACAAATATGTATAAGTATATACATAAATATATAGACACATAAATATGTATAAGTATATATACCTAAATATATGCATGCATTCATCTATATATGTATACATATGCATGCATTCACACACATACACACACATATATGAACACACAAATAACATTATATGGACAGAAAAGATTGCATTTATATGTTGATGAGTATAGATACAAATATAAACAGATAACAACTAAGGAAAAATTCTATGAGTCTGAGAAAGAGAACAAGGGGCACATGATGGGTATAGGAGTTAGGAAAGGGAAGAAAAATAATGCAATTATATTTTAATTTTAATGTATACATATATAATTATAAACATAAATAAAAATGTTGATAGTCACCAAACACCCATACACATGTAATGATCAAAAAATAGTAGAATTTATTTTTTGTTCACAGAATCAGAAACATTTCAGAAATTAAGTGTAATCTAATGACACATAAGTTTGATGTGCGTTGGAATGTTATGCAGAGTTGTGCAAATACCTGAAATATAGAACGGGAAGCACCAAAGGATAAACTGAAGTATCTCTAAGAATCCCAGGGTCTTGAAACTTACCGGTATAAAATACTGAGACCAATACTTTACGCTACCATAATAGGAGAGTGGGCCATTTTGTGCAGCATTCTTGTTGAACTCAGTTCAGTGAGCTTGCAGATTATTATCAGATTTTAAGAGTACCTAAAATAATCCCAGAAATGAAAATTTATGATGGGAGTTTGAAGATACGTTAGCCCAGAGAGGTGATCATAGTGTTGGTGACCATTTTCTTTAACTATAATATCCTCTTCAATTTTTTCTTTATTGCTTTTATCTTTGTTTTTGGTGAACTTTTAAAATTAAAAATAGATTCTTCTTTCATACAATATATTGCAACCACAGTTACCCTTCCCTCCGCTCATCTTAGCTCTCCTCAGCTCCAGTCCCCTCTATTTCCTCTTCAGAAAAAAAAATTCTCCTAGAGAACACAGCTAGTATTTTTTAACAAGTTTTAAATGGAAGAGAATTACACAATTTTGTTACCTTCCTTTCTTCTTTCCAACTCATCCAATGTCTCCCTACTCTCACAGAGACAGTTTCCTTTGATTTGATTAAAGCCACAAACAAATGTATGTAAGCATGTGTATTCATAAAATGACCAACCTATGGAGCCCATTTTTGTTGTTTGGGTATGTATGGTTTCACTCTCAGTGGGAAACAGATAATTCAAACAAGCACTTTATATACAATAGGCATCCTAACAAAAGCAATATGCTTACAAATCAAGTTTAAACATGAATTTGCAATAAAGGAGTAAGAAAGAAATAAAATACACGCACAAACACACACACATAAACAAAATTTTCCATATTGAAGCTGATTTTTATTTTTAATGTACTCAATAGTGAGTTTAGGTGTCTTCATTCATATGGTTAAATTTTAATGAAGGCGTAATGAAAAATTAAATGGAAGAAGGAGAAATAGGTATCTCTAACCAGAAAGGTTGGCTCTAGGAAAAATATAATTTTAAATATCTATAAAAGTGTGAAGTTATTGGGTTTCATTCTTCTGCACATTTGCCTAGAATTATTATATAAAGATAGTTTTCGTATGCTTAGCAATCAGTGTTATGTAAGAATATATTTATTATGCAGGTATAGAATGTGCTGACTTTTAATATTATTCTCCCCAAAAGGGAATGCATCACATTAACACTAATAATTATACCTTGAGTAGATAACTTTGACATATATTAAGTTAATTACAATGTTATTAAAATAAAAAATCTCATAACAATTAGCAATGTTAGTCATGGAGTGATGCATTAAAATAATTAATTTGAACTCCCTTTTTTAAAAAATGAGTAAATACGTACATTACAAAATTTACACATACTTTCCTGGAAACATTTAGTTACAAGAGGTGAGCCTATCTCTTTTTTTTCTTTTTGGACACACACATATCCACATATGATCACAATAATACACCAACTGAGAAAATGGCCTTTGGCTTAAAGAAAATTGGATCCTAAGATAACTTGCTGAATTTATTTTGGACTCAAATAGTCTCTAGTATGCACAAGTCATTAAAGCACAAGTCAAGACCTGAGAAGAGTTTCTTTCAATATTTTATAGGAAGGATTTTGATCTATGATTTATTAGTCATCTGACAGCACTGAGGGTGGAGATTTTTTTTTTCTTCTCCATTAAGAATCAATTCTTCTGGTAGATAGATTTTAACTTCCCTTCTCATATTCTTTGGAAGAAAAAAAAACTGCTTTGGAGTGTGTCTGTCAGTGTCAGGGGCCAGGTACACAAGTGATACAAAATGTGAGAATCTTAAGCTGTGAGGTGAACTGCAATGTTAAAGAATACATTGAAAAACTGGAAAAATAAAAATACCAAACACATTGGACGTCTTCTAGTTGCTTTAGAACATTCAAAATATCAAAATGGAGTGCATTTTATACATCTAAAGGTCAACATTGGATTTTATTTTGACATACATCTTGTCAGCACAATGCAATTATATATTTCAGGGATAACTCTGGTTCTTGTCATCACGATATTTTTTGAGTGCCATTTATTTTGTTATATTATGTGATTTATTGCTAAGCCATGCCAGCCAGCATATACTTCATTCCTCAGTTATATGTGACTGAATTTCAAGTAAGTTTTTCAGTCAGTTCAAATTGACTTGAAAAGTAAATATCACAGAAAAAAATATCAAGTTTTATAAGAAGATATATCATACTACTATTTATCTATACAAAAAGATCTGACTACACAAAAAACTGTCAGGCATAGAGAGTTGTAAGCACCTGCTAAACCTCAGGTGAATATCAAATTAATTTTAGAACTTTATATTTAGAAATATATATAATTAATTGAATTATCTTTTGCATGTAATTGAAAGATTGCAAGGTCTTTTTAAAATTTCCCTTAGCTGTCTGTGTCATTCCAAAAGTCATATGTCATAATATCATAAGAGTATAGTCTTTTTCATTGGGACCTTCATGGGTGATTTTTTCTTTTTACATAGTGGTAATGTCATAGTGTATCGAATTAGTACAGGCACACAATAAAAAAGAACTGCTTCATGGGACAGAATGCTGGTTCATACTTATGGAAGTTGTGCATTTTACTAGCATTACATGGGTTGAACAAAAAACCCTGAGACATGCCTAATCTTTCATTCTGATAATTTTAGTACTTATAGGCTGAGGCTGGAGGAGTGGGATTTGAGAATAGCCCTTGATGTGGAATGATACTCCTTAACCACTTTGATGTCTTTTCTCCCACAGAGAAAAGCTTGCATGGCACTTACCAGCTCTGTGAAACCTAGCCAATAAGGAGAGAATTTTATGGCAAGTCAAAGTTGATTGATTTTCCTATGTCCTGCAGCTAAAGAGTTTGGTGTTGTCAACTCTCTAGCAATGTACAATGAGTAAACAAGAAAAATGACTATTGTCTGTTTTAGTTTGGGTCCACCTGGGGCATGCCCGACCAATAATTATAGAAAAGCAATCTGTGTCCATCTCTGAGGTTTTCATTTACTAATACATATCATCCATGGAGTGTACCTGTATTCAAGATTTCTTTTGTAATTCCTTTTTAATTACATAAAAGCAAAGTTTCATAAAGCTTCTTTACACATCCTTTGTTTATCTTAATACAATACTTCTTCTTTCCCCCAGATTCCTTCCCATCCTTCCTCACACCTTTACTTCCCAGTAAAGCTCTCCATTCTGTCATATCACATGTATACTAGCATCCCTATTGTCACACTTTTCCCCTCAGTTACAAGATATAGGCTCGCATGTACGTTCTTCACATACATTACATTTTGACTAGCTGTGTCTTTGCTAACTAATCGCCCAACTACTCTACTCCCTGCTTTAATCTTTCCTGCGAGTATCAATACTGATCTGCCAAGCAAAATGTGCCCACTAGTGCAATAGCAACTAGACTATCTGTGGAAATAACCAGCTTCTCTCTTGATTTGCTTAAAGGTTTATTCCATAGGAGGGAATTCATGCCTGGCACTGAGACAAATACTGAATTCATTCTTAAGAATGTCATAGCTTTTGGAGTTAGAAGGCATTGATAATTGCTTCATTAAATAGTCATGTTGTCAAATTACCTCTAAATATTTACATATATAGACAAAGATTTGTGGTTCTCTGATGTGAAATTCCCCTCCGTATGCTGTGAATACCATTAATGAATAAAGAAACTGCCTTGGCCTGTTGATAAGCCAGAACTTATACAGTCAGGGAAACTAAACTGAAGGCTGGGAAGAGGCGGAGTCAGAGAGAAGCCATGGAGGTGCTACCAGAGACAGAAGCTCTGAAAATTTGCTGGTAGGCCACGACCTTGTTGTGATGCACAGCTTAATGGAGATGGGTTAAATTATGATTTAAGAGTTGGCAAACAAGAAGCTAGAGCTAATTGGCCAAGCAGTGATTTAAATAATATAGTTTCTGTGTTATTATTTTGGGGATGAGCAGCCAGGAACCAACAAGTGGTCTTTTACAACAGTTCTCCAAAAGTTTGTCAAAGAAATCTTATTGCAAATGGTCAGTAGGTCATGGACAAACTGACAACAGATCAAGCTGTTGAGAATAGTGGCTTAGAGTGCTCATTTATAGATAATACTCCTAAATCAAATCCTCACTCTTCAAGGCTCAAGGAACACCATGGAATAATGAGTTGGAAAAGATATTAGCATTTGAAGATGAGGAGGAACGCTGTGAAATTCTGGGCTTTGGGCACAACATGTCTGTTGTACACATGAACTCACAAGAGCCTTGGTTACAGATAGATAAAACACATGCAAGAAAATTCAGCCAAAAATGATAGCACAAGAAATCTGGTGACACTTTAAATGCCCCACCCCGCTAATGGATTCTGAGTGTGGGAGAAACAATTTCTTTGAATTTGATGTTTTCTTTGAACAGTGCATTTATTTTCTCTATGGTGTCTTCAGCATCTGAGATTCTTTCTTCAATCTCTTGTATCCTGTTGGTTATGCTT
>LOEQ01005101.1:102378-117796 GCA_001685075.1 Bramus lutescens
TTCTGGTACAGGATCAGGACCCCTTGCTGGCCAGGGGACCTTGCAGACAAAGGGTCTACCTTGAAACAATGGAACTCCCACCTGGTTGAACTCACCACCAGGTCCCAGCGCCCAAACAGGCTGAGCTGGGGGATCTGTAGCCCTGAAGAAGGGAAGGGGAGAAACAATTTCTTTTAAAAAAAGCAACAACTTTTATTGATTCTTCATTGATTTCACATTATACATTCTAGTCCTAGTCATCTCCCCATCCCCTCACCTCTGCCCTCTGTCCATTTGATCTTCCCACCACTCAAACAAAACAAAATTTAAAAGTATAGCAAAACATAAAAATAGTAACAACAAAAAATCTTCGCATGAAAGTGGTAGTATGGCTGTAGTAGTCATACAATATACCTTTTAGTCCATGTATCTTTTCTTATAAATGTTCTTTGCAATGGATTGTTGGTCTACCTTAAGGCCTCTGGCACCATCTACCTTATAGATACTTGGCCCTCACAGGTACTCCTCTTGGAGATGCTGTTGTTGTCCTGTGTCATTGAGATTCTGTAACTTTGGGTCTGCAGGTTCTGCCCCTTCACATACTGGAGCAGTACAAAGATGAGGTAGATGTTGGGTGTTGGGGTGGACTAACTAATAGCCCTCGTTCTGGGCCTGGGTGATAGTTGGGGTGACAAGGCTGCCAGTTTCCCTAATCATCACCACCAGTACAAACTCTTCATCACTGCTCTGCCTGGTCATTCAGTGCAGCAGGAAACAAGGAGCAGGACTATTTCTGCTCTCGCTCCCTCACAGGCACTCTCACCAAGAGAGCATGCTGTACTATTTGCCCAGGCAAGGCATATGGCCCACTTTCTCAATTCCTGCAGTTGTTGAAGGACAGGGCAGACTCTTCTCTTCAGGCCTCCAACTGTGGCACTTGACCAACAGTGACCATAGGGCAAATTTCCCTCACCCCTGCCACCACATGGCTTATGAGGGAGGGGCTAGGTGCTGCTCTCCTGCTCTCACTTCCATAGGACTGGCTGACCCATGTCTGTCTCCTATCCCACTCTGTTGCTCTTCCATGTGCTATAGTTGATGAAGGGCAGGACCAGCTCAGCCAATGGCAGAAGTCCAGTGCCAGCTTTTCTGTCCACTTCAGGTGGCAAGGAACACGGGAAAGGAAGGCTTCTTTCCTTCACCTACCACATTGCTGAAGAAAGCATAACTATTGACAGTTGACCAATGCTCTAGTCAATGCCACATACACATGACAATAGTTCCTGGACTCAGTAGGGGCAGAAAAGAAGACATAAGCTGATAATAAGATATGTTGGGAGGCCAGTAGAAACTGAATATGGGGAGTATTTGAGTTGTATATGAATCAATATACATTGTATACATTTCCAAATTTTAAAAGAAAATCATTCTTATAATCAGTCAAATATTTCATTTGTCCATAAAGTAATTGTATATGTCTTTATGGTACAGTCTTGTGTAAGTATTTACGTTGTTCTGCAAAGTTTGTGTTGAAATTACTTCATACTGAAAAAAATGTTGAGACATTACCTTGTAGTAAGAGTCCTCATGCATGGAGTAATATGTAAATGTGCCAGTTACCCCAACAGAGGGCAGTTGAAAAAAGGGTAAGTTTGGTCATGATGTTCATGTCATCAAATATTTTTCTGCCTTTCTTCTATAAAATGACTCATCAGGATGGCCCTTCAAAGATAACAGAGCCATATAACTAGGTTTTGCATCCTCCAGAATCACAAGACAGATGAATTTTATTGCTCGGTAATCACTACATAGCAGGTACATGGTTGCAATAACACAAAAGAGACTATAACCTACTACTTAAGTTTACATTGTAACCTATCACCATGATCATATTCTAAATAAAATTCAGCTAATATTATTTCTTCTGGAGGAAAGGAAATACCACATTCTTTAGGTTTTAGCCCTTCCATATGAACCCTTTGGCAAAGGAAACCATTATCTTTATTTCATTTCTCTTAAGATTCTTTGAAAATATCAAAGCCAAGTGGTGATGGTGGTGGTGCATTTCTTTAATCCCAGAACTCAGGAGGCCAAGGCACTCAGATCTATGAGTGTGAGGTCAGCCTAGTCTACAGAAAGAGTTCAAGGACAGTCAGGGCAATGCAGAGAACCCCTGCACAAATAGACAAATCAAAAAATTATTTGAAGATATTATTGAACAGACACTGTCCCCTTAAATATGTCCTCCAATAAGAAACCCCCTTAAGTTATATGCTTTGAATGCTTTTTAATAATGTGTACCTGCTTGCCTTTGTGCATTGGACACTTATTTAATTACTTTATATCTATCTTTAAACATAAGTTTCCTGGTGATAGGAAAGTTTTTATTTTTGTCTTTATCCATCATTCCAAAACACAGCAAAGGAAGTGCTGAAAATATGTAAAACAAGTATTTTAAAAGAATTATTATAGGAAAGAATTCTGGTTTTGATTTTCTCTCTGGATTTCATAGTGTTAAAAGTTGTTACATACACTACCAGAAGAAAAGGAATCACTAATCTTATCCAGCTATGAACCCTGCAAATTGCAGCAATTACTAGACTGACAAGATATGGCTATTAGTACAATAGTGGAACGAATACCATTGGTATATCCAACAATTTTCTACTTTTTTTCAAGTCCCATTACACAAATTGAAAGCTATACCTGGCATTCTTTCAAGGGACAAGAACCTATTACTATAAATGTCGTAAGTTGTAGAAGAGAACTAATGATATTACCTATGATAAAGGGCAGAATATTAAACTAAATACTAATGAGAAAAGAACATTATTTTATTGTTTTCTTTTTCTGATTTTTCAAGGCAGGTTTTCTCTGCATAGCTTTGGAGCCTGTCCTGGAACTCACTTTGTAGACCAGGCTGATATCAAACTGACAGAGATCCTTCTGCCTTTGCCTTCCGAGCATTGGGATTAAAGACATGCACCACAACTACCCGGTGCAAAGAGAATTGTTAAGAAAAATAGTTAAAATATACTGAGTTTTAGTCCATTGATTTTAGTTTCACCTGATTGATTACTTGAAGTTGGGCAAGTTAAAATATGAACCTTAGGCTTTCATTCGGAAAAGCTGAAATGACAATATTTATCTATGGTCTTAGTAGATGCAGAGTCAATTATAATGATATTTATATCAACTTCATATTTTGAAAATGTGAAGCAACTATAGTGTACTATTTTAGAATCTCAAAGAGACTTAATGCAAAAGAATAGCTAAGGGAAAATATTAGGCTGTATATTATTCATTTATATTCAATTGAATTGTAGAGGGCTAAAACAAAGGAGGTTTTTTCCTAATGCATTTTAAGTATATTAAGTACAATGTGAATAGTTTGTAAAAACTAGAAAAATGCAGTACAAAATCTTTGTGCCTGCTGAATTTTACTCACACACACAGGGCTGTCATGTGGACATGTCTCAGTGAAACTCATAAGCTCACACAGAGGCAAAGGGTGGTGTGGAGGCTCATGAGACTTAGTTTTGACATTAGTAAACCATGCCTTTATCTCCTTCACTCAATGTCCTCTGTATATGAATTAGTTTTATTTGCCTGTGTAAGCAATACACACTTTTTATAAGACTGCCATATACCTGTCATCATACAAAGAATGGTGTTAAAATCTTCACTCTCTGGTAAGGAAGATATAGTCACCGTTTAATAATTTATTGCTTCTGAATATATTTGTTTTAATTTGCTATTTTAATGTTAATCTCAGAGAGGTCTGACAGGATCACTATGTAAAGTACAACTTGAGGTGACAGTTTCTGTACAAAGATATTGTTGCTGGTGGATCCAATGCATCCTAAAGACATTAAAATATACCCAACCAAGGAGGGCAGTGTTCTTTTCCAATTAAGCTCCTTCCTTGTCTTCTTCTGTGACTCTACCACCACGCTACTTAAGAGTCTCAGTGTTTCTGCTTCTTCAGATCCCACTCATGTTTTAAATTATTAATACCTGTCTTCACATCCAGCTCTTGAGAAGCTCATCAACGATCACCTAAGATCTGGTTGATAAATTGAAAAGCACAGCGCATTCTGCCTGACAGCTTATCCGCTGCTTCAGCTGAAGCCACTCTGTTCAGGCTTCCCTGCAGCTGTATACTAATTCCAGATCCAAATGTTACCACCAAACATGCCCATCTGACACCTACAACTCCGTAAATGAAGACAGAAAATGTATTTTCCTTTTCTAGAGTCTCTCCTTTTAGATTGTCTGTCTTTGTAAGTGGCATAAAGTTTTGCTATTTATTCAAATTGAATGTTCTAAGATTAGTTTTGGTATTTCCTGTCTTATCAACCAGCGGGATTAGGTCAGATTTAGTTGTTCTGAGCATTTCTGTTCAGTGCCATGGCCTCTCTCCTCTATTATTGTCTTCATTGTGTTTGTTCTCATCATTTCTTTTTAAGCACCTTGCAGTAGCCTCCCTGATCTTCCCACACACAGCTATCACAATTACTATTTTAAGAAGCAAAATAAGTTGTAAGATTCAAAAGCTTACTTTCCACAGAAGTCACATTGTTTCTTCTATTTTCCATGACATATCTGACTACTAACCTTATGCCCATCCATTTTCTGAATGTATAGTATTATGTTTTGCTAGTCCCATTCTTTTGTGCTAGTCTGTTGTGTTGTGGGAAGTTCTGCTGTATATGTGTTGCTTTAATTGGCTAGTAAAGAAGCTCATTTCAGCCAATGGCTTNAGTCAGGGAGAACACATGGAGCCTACAGAAGAGAAATTCACAAGTTGCCAGCTGGAACCTTGCCAGCAGGCCATGAACCTTGTGGTAAAATATAAAATAATAGAAATGAGTTAATCAAAGATATAAGAACTAGCTAGCAATACACTTAAGTGATGGGCCAAAGAGTATCACAAATAATACAGTTTCTGTATGATTATTTCAGGGCTGAGCAGTCAGGAAAGAAATAACAGCCTTCTGCCAACACTGGTGTGCTATTCGTTTCTTTTTCACTTCAATTTTGTTAATATTAAATGTCTTTTTTAAACAAACCAAAATCAAATTTGAGTATTTACTCATAGGCGACATTTTTCAGGATTCCAATTAAAGTTTAATTGATCAACACCTCCTTTTCTAGTCTTTTATGCCCTTATCCAGGATATACTGTCTTTGATCTGCTTAAGTGGATATACGCCTGGGCAATCTTGTATGTTGTATACAAAGATAGGAAACATTGATACTTATTTGCTTCTTCCCTCCAAGCAACTTAAAGTATTTAATTAATTAAAAAAATTCATTGGCTACATAGGAGATATTCAGTCCTTCCAGTCCTTAAGTCATGCCATTTCTGTGATAGTAATACTTTGTGCAATATTACCAAATCAAAATTCCTCCTTATCATTGCCTTTAAGTATTGTTTTTCTTTTGCTCCCAACTTATAGCTCCTCATTGTTTTATAAAGTAATCTTATTTTTCTTTAAAAGATTACATGCAGAGTTCAGGTAAGGCTGTTGATCCTGCCCCACATGTCATATACAGAAAAAATTGACCTGGTGAACAGGGAACCTATCCACTTCAAATCAGATATTGGTTTCTTGGTTACATCTTATTTTTGTAATTACTGTTTGGCATATAACTGACCCAGAGACAGGCTAAGATCAGTTTCTAATGGCTCGTTAGAAGGATTTGTTTATTATTTTCGTCCAGAAAGTGACAAATAAAATATGATGTACATATGACATTTTAGGTGCTTCAATATTTTTTAAAGTTTTATTTTAGAAGTTCACTATAAGATATTCACCTCATTGCAAAATTCAAGATTTCAAAATACACATTCACTATTACTTCTTTCATTAATTAAATGGACGCATGAAACAACATTTGTGCTGAAGGTATGGGAAAATATTTGACTATATATATACAATGCTCAGAAAAATCGATAATATCATTCTACAACAATAAGTGGCTGTGTGGAAAGATAAACAAAGAAAAATGGCAATGTGAATTTGTTTATCAATAGTAGAGTACTTGCAGAGTACTCACAAGGTCCTGAGCTTAATACACACTATACCAAAAAGAAAACTTTATGAAGTATTGTTATTTAAAAATATGTTTGATAAAAACTGCCTTATAAGAGCAAGACAGATAGTAACATATACACAAATAACTTGAAAATTTGAAGCATTTATTAGTTAATGGCTAGTAGAAGATTTGTATGTCAAGTGAAATGAAAATCACAGGAATATGCTTATGAATTATGCAACTATAGCTTTCTTGACATATATTCATAAGATTTTAGATTTCTAATCTAGTACTCTGATTTTTACATGCTTGCTAACAGAACTCACAGTGAAGCCATGGTTACATATGCTTATATCAAGGAACATTTCTAGTTTAACCACAGCTAGCAAACACACATATCTATTCATTATTAGATACTTAATTATTTTCAGTATTCCTCAGTTTTCATAATTCTCATCAGAAAAAGTATACCCACAAGAACAAATCTATTATTATTATCATCTAACAGATTGACTTCCTCAGTTCCTATGTTATCTAAAATGAAATATACTGTAAGCTATATATAAAAACAAAAATTTTGCTAAATGTAATAAGAGGATAAAAGAAATAAAACGGCTTAATCATTGATCATTGATCTCAAGAAAATAGATTCACTGAAGCAAGTATAGTCAGGTGGTGAAGTGTATTCATTAATTATATCGGAAATTATGTTATAACACAAGAGTGCTCATCACAGCTGTGACACTTCAGTACTATATTCTGGAACATTTCACTCACGGTTTCATTTATTATCAGAGGTGTACAGATTTTTTAATCCTTATTTCTCTTCCTGTTCATCTATGTCTGTGTTATCATGAATCCGGACAAAGCAGCTCCTCTCACTCAAGCCAGTTCACTGCATTTGACATAACCAGGTCTCTTGTGTCTAAATTAAAGTTACAATAAGACAGATATATGCTAGCCTCATTTGTATGATGAGCAACTTCATAAATGTTTTCATTAGGCCTGGATTACACAAATGGAGGCCTATAGGTCTCATGCAGGCTGTCCTTAGAAGAGAGAAAGACTTCTGCAGTAAGCTGAGAGGCTTCATGGGAATAGCAATTTCTATTTGTGTTTAAAACTTTAGGTTTAACTTGATTGTGTGTTATTAGTATAATCCTGATGAAACAATATGACTAAGACCATCTTATTTCCTGGAAAGACTAAGTAAATTCTTATTTTTCTAACACTTTATTTAAATGTTCAAATTATTGTGTGTGTGTGTGTGTGTGTGTGTGTGTGTGTGTGAAATCTCAAAGTGTTTAGTTCATGCCTAAGTGGATTACCATTAAAGACTTTATTGCAGTTGCAAATCTGGAAATCTCTCAAGAGATAGAAAATTTAGAACTACTCTCATTTGCTTATATCAATTTCTTTAGAAATTTACATGATATCTTAATTTTATACAAAAACCAAATCAAAATCCCATTTTATATAATAACAAATATTTTATTGATTGTAATTATGTATGTGATAAAATGGGATGGAAACATGAAGTCATTTGTTATTGCTTTAAATAAATATTAGCTATATAGCTTTAAATATCATGGATGCCATCAAGGCATGAGGTGATTAAAGCAAGTATCTCTAAAAACTGATTTTAACAAATGTGTGACAATTAGCTATGTCAAAGTTATAATTCTATTTTGGAACAAATTCATTCTCTTTATATTGGTACACCTTGCAGATTATAAGATAAAAGATGTTAACATATGAATGTTTTAAGGGGAAGGACCAAGGCACTATAAATGTTATGAAATTCCACTCACTTTCATAAACCACTGCTGTGCAAAAATATATAAGATCTCTGTAGGGATGATGGTAAGGATGAATTGTCAAATCCTACCCATGCTATGCATGACATTTGATGTTTTGCATCTTTTAAAATAAAACTTCAGTATGGTGAAATGTACAATTGTTCTTACTGAGAATGGCATTGTATTAGGTGTCGATGTTTCTAACTAATACTTATTATACTCTGTTAGCTATACTTGTCAAGATGCTACACGGGTGGGTAAAAAATCCAATCCATCAAGAAGATAGTTGCTATCTATAATGAATACTTGGGAATAGCAACAGTTACTGTCTCCCAAAATAACAACTCAACATAACTTCCTACTTTTAGGCAGTTGCACAGCTCGTAATAGCAGTAATTTACATGCAGGAAGGCATGACTGTGTTATTTTACTACCAATTACAAACTTAACGTACATTTCCAAGTTTATGTCTACATCTGAAAAAGCAATTAATGTGGGGGCTTAAAGAACACAACTGAATTTGCCATAAGAAATCATGCAAATAAAGGCTGGATACATAAAACAAGAAATTAGTAGCAAAATCTCTATGAATAAAACTATAATTGATTGGGAATATAATAATACATCCCCTTTTATTAACTAGTGTTATTAAAACTTGAATTTATGTTAAAATTAATACAAGAAATCACTCCTTCATGTGACAATTAATAAAAACCCAAAGACAGATATTCAGGCACAACCTGGAGGTCAGAAAAGTAAAGCAGCCAGTCACTGGCTCCTACTTCTACCTCACTCTGAAATGGTGATCCTGCCTCCAGAAATCCTCAGAAAGAGACTGACTGAGAGCTGCCTCCTCTCATCTTATACTCATCTCTAATGCTGATATTACAAGTATGCACCGCTACTGCTGGGTTTCTATGGCAGACTGGTGTGCCTACTTGATTAAAGGCACGTGCTGCCACTGCGTGATCTATATGCTTGATCAATGTGGTTGCTTTACTCTCTGATCTTTCTGCAATCTATATTGACTAATAAACAAATGAAATATCACTTCAGACGTTTTATAGATGGACTCTCACGTGAACAGGATGTTGCTAAATTTGAAACAGGAACACTTCCCTACAAATGTGATTTCAAACAGCTCAGTAAATTTTTGCTTTAATTTCTTGCCCTGCCTAATCATGATTTTACCAAATTTCATGATAATTTCTTAGAACAGTTCTTGATATGGTATATGCTTAAATACTTTTTATCAGTACTGTGTGCTGATAATGTATTATTGGTCTTGGTGACTAGAATTTATATTTCATGATTTCAGACAACTTTAAGATATGTTTGTTTCCCTCCAGGTATTAGCCAACCCTGAGCTCCAGACTTATAGCTGGCATAACTATAAACAATAGTATCATCACTTCTGCATCATTATAATTTACCCAACAACATCTCTCTAGAATACCTTTTTTATAGTAGACATGCAGGATTTAGAGTTCTGTTAGTCTTTCAGTTTGGTAATCATAATACAGAGTTATGGAGTTTTAATCTTTTTCCTTGGAAATATGTATATATCACAATGAAAGTATCTCAATATTTACTAGTATCCATCAACAGTGGCTTTCTCTTATTTATAAAAGTGACTATTTAGGATAACTTTTGTTTGAAAATATTATGTCGTGTTTCTCTAATTGGCTACATTCAAATCATCATTTTGTTCGAAAATAGACATGATTCCCAACACACGAGTCTTTTTGTGTGTGTCACATTTATTTCTGGGATTAATTTCATAGCAACCTATTTTACTAACTAAGGTATTAAATTTTGTGGACAGGCACTGTGATTGGCAATTTTTCTTCATTAATTATATTAATTTCTCTTATTTTTCCCAAGTGTCTTCTTGGTGAGTAGTTTGTAACAAATACAGCCTTAATCAAATGTATGAAATTTGATAAAATTTGATTAAATTTTACAATTTTATATAAGTTTACAAGTAATATAAGCCTTTGTGTGTTTCTTTGGGACTGAGCAGAAGCAGGACCAGGTAGGACAGAAACTTCCAACTACATGACCATACTACAGTGCACTTTCTCACCTAGCTCATTCTAATAATTCTTTTGCCATATTACTATATTCTATTGACATTAAATTTAGTTTTTCACATACCTCATTTATTTTCCTCATATGTTCAATTCACCATTTATGCAGCCTAGTGTTTGTGGGCCAATATTTTAATAATTTATTTGCAAACACAATTAAACAGTCTCTCCTGACATTCTCACCAACTTGAACATTCGATTGTTTAAAATATAGATTTATATAAGCAGCAATACATTCTTAGAGTTCTTTTTTAAAGTCACAAAAATGCTGACTAGCATTACATAAAATTAACAAGTCCACATTTCAAAGACTCCCTTCACTCTGTACAGCCCTTTTTCCACCCACAGTTGTCCACTCGCCTTAGCTTGTCACCTTAGTTCATGCTCTTTACCACTCACCTTTTCCACTAATCTGATTATTAGTTCCAAATGTTGCTCTCTTTATTGTAAATAGAAGACTGTGTCAAAGGGATATGAATTCTTTCTTCTTACTGCAACCAAGTCGAATACCACAATTGCAGCTCTGATATCGTTAATCTAGTTGTTTCATTTAATGTTGGTTTCCTATCCTCATCGAATCTACCTAAAAATTTCTCCCCAAATCATACGTTTATGGAGAGTATCACTATTTTCTCCTTGTTTACTAAATCAGGTCTGTTGGGATGAACTAAATATGTACTTGTTTTTGCACATTCAACTAAAGGCAACATTGTAGTAATTCTGCTTTTGCTTCCCTGAATAAAAGAATCAGGCATTTATTGGTCAATGTTATCTGTCAGTCCACCTTTCTCTGTGACAGATAATTCATTTAAAAACATAAAAACTAGACAATTTGTTATCATATTATTTTCTCTTCTTCAGACAGGCTTTAGGCTCAAATTCTGAATATGCATATATCCGTATTCAAGTCCCAAGCTGTTTCCCACATATTCTGTCACCAAATCTAGTTAATCTGTAGAAAATATTATGAAGCTTATCCTTTTTTTTCTCTGTGGATTTAGAGAAAATTCTCCAGCCAACTTATTATGTACAAAACTTGCTTGGTTATTTTTTCTGAGACTGTACTTATTTTTATATGACTTCTGATCTTGAAATGAAAAAGAGAAAACTATCATAATATTCAATGATTGTATCAACATAAAATAGAAAATCAACAAAACTCTCCTCTGGGTTCCATATACTTGTCTACACATCTTTATCAGAGGCCAGGCTATTTCTAGGAACCACAAATAAGATATTGCCACCTCCCTTTAACACCCCTTGAGGCTCATCCAACAAGACCAGACTTTACATACTCCCCAGCCACATTCCATTAAACATCCTCAGAAGAGGACATCTGCTTTAGTGGAGGCCAGACCAGACCTAGGGACCCAAGGTAAGGCACTGCCCAGGCCCTTAAAGCCTACCCAACATCCCCCAAGAGCATCCATGTAGCAGGCTTTCTTGGATTGTCAGCACCAAAACCATGACCTAGAGACTTAGTATTAATTATGAGCACGTGGACTTAATTTAGAATTGTTTCTAGGTAGTTTTTCTTTTGAACTTATACTAGCCTATTTCTATTAGCCCATGTTTCCCCACAAGGCTCATTTAACTTTTCTACACAGTGTCCATTCTGCTTTCCTGCTTTCTCCATGTCTGGTAACTGTCTCCCAGCTGACTGGTCCTGTCTGGTTCCCCTTTTCTCTCTCCCTGCCAGACCTACCTATCTGATGTTCATTTTTTCATGTTGGCCATTGAGCTTTTTATTAGACAAATCAGGTGCCTTAAGTAAACAAGATATAAGAGCAACACATCTTTACATAGTTAAACAAATGTAGCATAAACAAAATGAATACATCTTTCAGAGTTAAACAAATATTCTACAACACAAACAAATAAAACAGTTGATAGGATTTCGCTTAAGCACAAGTGAACACACTGTGCTGTTTAGGGACAATATTATTTCTCTCTTCATTTAACTCAGCTGAAAGCACCACCTTTCTTGAAATTATTATTTTAGTTTACATACCACCAGCTTTATTTATTCCTCCAAGCTTTATTTATTCTTGTAATTAACAATAACACTTAGTGTTGGATGCTTTCCTTTTATCTAAAGACATGTAAGGAAAAATATGCACACACACTAATAAATAAAATTGGATTGCATAAAAGTTCATTTTCTATGAAATAAAATTTCAGTAGTTGTCTTTCATGGGTAAGTTGAAACAGGTAATGATGAAAAGTAAATAATTTAAAAACAAATATTTGAGATAAGACTTAAAAGAGAGAAGACAGTGATGGCAATCAGAGATTAAGTTCCATATGACTGAGAGAATTGGTTTAGACAGCTATAGGAAGTATAGAAAATCCCACAAAATTAAGAATGTATTTCATGGTTTTAAGGGATCCTAACCAATGGGTCAGAGAGTGAGTAAAAGAAGGACCAGGAGATGATGCTGTGAGAGAATGGAAAGATGAGGTACTCTGTGAACTCTGATGTGATATTGAAGAGTGCTTTGACCTTTAAGAATGAAACACTGGAAATATGGCCATCCGGGTGAATGTGCTCAAAGAAATGTTTCAACCATTTCCAACTGACTAAAGAATATATTGCAAGAAAAGGAGAGTATTTAATTCAGGAATTCTTTTAAAAGATAACATCCCTTGTCAATCATAATGATTGCATGAGAATAGATATTCAGACAGTATTAATATTTGAAGTACATATAGCAGAATTTACTAATAATTAGATTTGGGCTGTCAAAAAGAAATAATCAGGGGAAGAACTTTTCTTGGTCTAAAGGAAGTGGAGAAGTGAGGTTATATTTAAAGAAATGGGAAAGAGTTGGTATGGATCAGTTCCCACATGAGAAAGAAACCAGTAAGTCAGTTGCTTACAGCTCTGTTGCATTTCTTCAAATTTGACAGCCAAGGGAGGGATTTGAGTCAGATTTTTGATATTATATATAGGGAGTACAGAGGGAAATTTTTATTGGTATTATACTTGGAGAGTTCTCACCACAGAGGTGATAATTAAAGGCTCAGAAAGTATGGGATTACCAAAGGAAGATAGTAAATAAAAAATATGATTATTCTAAAGTTCCAAAATTAAGAAGTAACATAAAAGATAATAAAAAAGGAAAATAGATACTTACTGTATAAGATATTCATGAAATAGCATGAGAAATAAGGGAATATAGCTTCATGAAAATCAAGTGAAATGTATGTTAATAAGTTATCAAGTGTAGTTTGCAAACTAAACTTCTATTATATTTAGAACCTTATACATCAGTGATACCAGCAACACAAGCAAATGCAGAGAATCAGTGTAAACAATATTCTTGTTGCCATAGGTAAAGAGTTGCAAAGCAACAAAGCAACTCTGCAAGGAATGTGTTGGAAGTGGGATCACAGAAATGAAAACTTTCTTTGAGAATAAATTAAACTTTTAGTTGCTTATGTCATTTCTGACTAAAGCAAGAAAGGAAGTGCTAGATTTTACTCATAACTCTATACTGGAAAGTAAACATGTCAGGTGCTTGAAACAGCAGAAATACTGTACTTACAGTATAAAAATATAGCCAATGTGTTCTGATGCCCACCTCATTTTCTCCTTTCTATTCTCTCTACAACTCTACTGATGAAATAGTGGTGTACAAATTTAGGGTGACTCTTCCACCACAGTTAACCTAATATAGAAATCCCCTCAGAGTGATATTTCCAGATCCTGTCAAGTTGAGAGTCAACCATAACCATTACAAAACTCAGGAGTAATTTTTTACTTCTGAAATATGATTTGCAGTATTGATACTGGTTGTACAGACAAATTTAAGAAAATATATTTAATATTTAAACTGATGGATAAAAATATAGAAAAACAAAAAATATTACAAAGATATTAAACTGAACATAGGAAAGATAATTTAGTGCTCTTATTGAGATATTTTCTTTTTTATTGATTTTCATTGATCTCTACATTTTTCTCTGCTCCCTGCCCTGCCTTTCCCCTCCCCTTCAACTCTCTCCCAAGGTCCCCATGTTCCCAATTTACTCAGGAGACCTTGACTTTTTCTACTACCCATGTAGATTAGATTTATGTATGTTTCTCTTGGGGCCTTAATTATTGTCTTGTTTCTCTAGGATTGTGATTTGGTTTTCTTTGCTTTATGTTTAAACAACAATTATGAGTGAGTACATGTGATAATTGCATTTCTGGATCTGGTTTACCTCACTCAAAATGATGTGTTCTAGCTCCATCCATTTGTCTGCAAAATTCAAGATGTCATTATTTTTTTCTGCTGTGTAGTACTCCACTGTATAAATGTACCAGATTTTCCTTATCTATCATTGGTCAAAGGGCATTTAGGTTGTTTAAGGTTCTGGCTATGACAAACAATGCTGCTTTGAACATAGTTGAGGGTATATCCTTGTGATACGATAAGCATCCTTTGGATATATACCCAAAAGTGGTATTACTGGGTCCTGAGGAAGGTTGTTTCCTAATTTNCAAGATGTCATTATTTTTTTCTGCTGTGTAGTACTCCACTGTATAAATGTACCAGATTTTCCTTATCTATCATTGGTCAAAGGGCATTTAGGTTGTTTAAGGTTCTGGCTATGACAAACAATGCTGCTTTGAACATAGTTGAGGGTATATCCTTGTGATACGATAAGCATCCTTTGGATATATACCCAAAAGTGGTATTACTGGGTCCTGAGGAAGGTTGTTTCCTAATTTTCTGAGAAATTGCCACACTGACATCCAGAAAGGCTCTACCAGCTTGCATTCCCACCAGCGATGCAGGAGTGTTTCTTGATTCTGTTACATATTGTGGAATTTAGACATCTGTTAGATTTTTATAAACCGCATTAAATGATCTCATACTTCCTAAAAAAAACTTTCACTCTAATCAGAAATGAACTCCACTCATTCTAAACAAAACTAAACTTTATTTATTACATTAAGATTATTATACACCAACTACCTCTGATACTTACTAAAGAACTATCATAATGCTAGTAATATTTCCCTTACATTATTGAAATGACTTAAATACAAATCTCTCTAGATGAAACTATAAATATATTGAAAATATAATTATATGATTTTTACTCATTTAATGTGTGAAGACTTGTTTCAGAAGAAATCTCACTTTTAGAGGGTCTTCTGTGGTCCACTCAACACTGCCCTGCCCCCACGTTCTCCTTTTTGTCTGCCGTGTCCTTGGACTACCAGGTGTCCCTGTTTCTGTGCTGAGGAGTTCCATCCAGACCGGTGAGTGTGTGCCATCCCTTCGGTGGACTGTCCCAGAAGAGAGTACAGCCCCACCCCCAGCTCCTGCTGCAGGGGCTTCTTTGTTACACACGACCCTGCCTCCCCCAAGCCTGCCCTATTGTCTGCAAGGTCCTTGGCCCAGGAACAGTTCCTGCACCTGCACTAAGACTATCTACCCAGAGGGGTGAGTGTCTGCTGGCCAGGCAGGCCAGAAGGTCCCAGCAAGGGAGTGCAGGGCACCTTCAGCTTCTG
>LOEQ01005101.1:119331-129738 GCA_001685075.1 Bramus lutescens
AAAAATCAGTTGCCCTCCTATACACAAAGAACAAAGAAGCAGAGAGGGAAATCAGAGAATAGTTAAAATCAAAAACACAATGGCACTGGGTTTTTTTTTCTATTACATGTATTGGCTTTGTGGGAGCCTAGTCTGTTTGAATGCTCACCTTACTAGAGCTGGATGGAGGGGGGAGGACCTTGGTCTTCCCACAGGGCAGGGAACCCTTACTGCTGTTAGGAGTGGAGAGGGAGGGGTAAAGGGAGGGGGAGGGGAGAGGGAGAGTGAAATGGGAGGAGGGGAGGAGGTGAAAATTTTTAATAAATAGAAGAAAAAAGAACGAAATCTCACTTTTAACTTCAGAGTACTTATACTACATGAATTCTTTCAATTTTGACCTGTTTTGAATTTACAGACAAAGATAAAATTTAAATACAAACCCCAAGAATATATTCCCATAAGAGTTAATCTCATAAATTCTAATCTGGTGTGCTGATTTCCCTCCTCAACATTACATATGTGTATCTGACTATTCAAAATGACTATGTGTATAAATAAATTTCCAAGTATAAATCCCAACTTTCAAGACATACCCTAAATATAAGCTCTTCTCATCAACCCACCACAAAGTCTCCACTATCATCTTCCACTCTATGATGTCTTTTCTCTTTTCTCTAGAGCTCAAAATAATGAAACTATTTTTGAAAATGGGGTGAAGATTTCTCTTTTAAAGTCTTCAGAATTTTGCCATCATATGCTTATGTAACAATTAAAATTCTAGAAAAGAACTAAAGAGATTTGGGCATTGCAATGTTTTGTTTTTCCTGTCTTTATTTCCTGCCTTACATCATCTTGTTTAATACACTCTAACCACAAAACGTTCTGGCAAAACTCTTACAAATGTAGGCATGCTATCACATCAGGGCCTGTAGAATTGGTTGCTCCTTATTCAATATCTCCCCTAAAGTGTATCTTCAGAGCAGATCTCTGCAATTCTAATATGATATAAAATAACTATACTGTATATAAGAAAATTTGTTACATTTCATTCAATGTCAATGTTTTCAGAAAGTCACAGTTTTTTTTCATTTATGGAAAATATCACAGAAGTTATACATGACTTGGTGACATATGATATAATAACTCAGCATGTTTGTCTTTCCCCTTATCGAATACAAAATAGCAAAACAGATGCATTATTTTTGTTTTAAATACTTCTATCTAAACATTGAGGTCTTTTAGAAATTACTAGTTGCTTGGAAATCTTAAGAAATCATTGAAACACTTTAATGGAACTTTATCTTACGCTAGGTTCAAATAATTAATCTTTGATTTCCACAAGTGAAAATAGTCGCTTAATTTATTTGACTAGTGCTCTTTCTCCTGAATAGCCTTCTTTCCTTATCTTTATTAATCTGAAAAATTTATCCTCCTGGGAAAGTAAGATTTTTTATAAATCTGATTTTTAAGATACACTTTTTTAACTTTCTTGAAGAGTCTCAATGGCCTTAATGCAGGTTGAAAGCTCTTAGAACAATAAATTTCAACAAAACATTTGAACTGTACTATCCATTTTTATTCTACTTTATTTTATATGTCAAAATTATATCTACAATTAATATTCTCCCCTTTATTCTTTTTGACTCAATAATGTAACTAATAATCTGCCACAGAATTAGTTTTCATGACATTATGACTATAGTCTTATAAGACAAAATATATCAAACAAAAGGATATCTTGGATATCTATTAGACAAAAGGATATAAATTAGTCCTCATGACTGTAGCCTTTGTAGATCTGGCTGACCTACAACCCGTTATGCAAGCCAAGTTGCCTTTAACCATTGATGGGTTGGGTTAAACCATTCTCCACCACACCAGGCTTTTGACCAGAGTTTTATTGTAACTGTTGTAAAAATATTTTCTTGAGCTCAGCACATGTTTTTTTCTATGAGGTTCTTTGTGGCATTTCCAATATGTTTATTGAAAATGTACATAAGTTCTTATCTTTGTTGTCATTCATGTTTTAACTTGTACAGACACCTTGGGCCTGATCTCCTGAAGTCTTTTTTTCTCTATTCTTCCTCATTTCTTCTAGTTAGGAATTTCAATACACTATACGCTTGATGCGCAGCTTATTTGTGTCTGTAAAAATTTTACTTACATTATTTTATTGAAACATGCTTCATGACACATATTTCTTAAAGAATATCTTCTGAGCCCATGATTTTCTCTATTTATATATTATTAAACTCAAACAAATATTGTGTGGTTTCAGATTCTCACCATTTTGTAGTATCCATATTATTTGCAATTCCACATTATCAAATATAATGCAAAGCACATATGTATTTCTTTAGATAGTGATTTAGTTAAATTCAGATTATTTTTATACATCAAATATAATATATTATTGCATATACTATAAGGATAAGAACAATTTAGAATAAAAACAATAATAATTTATAAATTTGGCTGTGACTTGCAGCTCAATGATAGAATGCTTACTTAGCAATTGTGGTGAACTAGATTCAGTCACTTCTATTGGGACACAGTGACATAGTTTTACTCTTGAAAATACAGGACAAATATGTTTCTAAAATTATGATGATTTGTGATAGCAATATTTATTAAGACATGATATATGTTTAAGACTGTGTTGATAAAGTAAGGTTATAGCCCTTAAGATAATAAAAATAAAGCAAGAGTTATTTTTTCTTTGATATAATTTTTAGATAAAATATAAAAGATTATATTCAATAATGTTTAAACAGCAAAATATTTTTATCATCTTGACATATTTGGTCTTAACACATTAGTCAAAATTTTAAAGTAGTTCATACTTATCAATGTGTATATATTTAATTAATAGAAAATTTGAAAGGTTAGTCCTACTTGTTATACCTTGGAATAACTATTACCTCATGATAATATACTAGCATTTAAATCACATATCAATCTTCACAAAATATGCAACTTAATGTTTTACTTTTATTTTATTTCATTGTTATGGTAGATAATAAAAAGACTATTTCTAAAATATCACTGATTACTGGAACCCATTGGCAAATTGATTTTGAATTGGAATGGGCAGGTGTAATCCTTTCAGTTCCCATCACAAAGAATTGTGTAAGTATTTGAAGATACAGAAATGCTTTTGAGGAAGACTTATTAAGCTGGTATTGACTTTGAAGCATCATTCCTTTTGGGTAGCTTTTATAGTTCTAGGTATTATGCATGCTATTATGGAGGGAACTAATCACCAATCTTATCTAACTGTGAATTCTTTGAGGTAAAGAAGTGATCAGCCTAGAAAGTCACGCTCACTTGTGTAATAGTGCCAGAAATGTAACACGAATTATCACATACTTTCTGATTGGATTTAAGGGATACTCCATAAGACAAAACAGATACCAGGGCCTAGAATCTACACTTAGACAGGTCACAGAACCTAAGGAAAACATACTATAATTACTCTATTAAGTGATTAGAGTTGTAAAGAGATTATCAATGATTTATTATGCTTTTACATTTATGCTTCTCTCAACCCTCATCAGAGAAGCTTGTGATGGGATATTTGTATACTGTGTGAAAATATATTAGTGTGACTGGTTTAATGAAAAGCTGATGGCCAATAGGAAGGAAGGAGATAGAGTTGGAACTTCCAGGCAGAGAGAAAATAAGTAGGAGATTAATCTAGTGTCAATGAGACACGGAGGGAGTTGGACATGCAGGATGAGAGAAAGGTAAAAATCCTTAAGGCAAAATATAGATTAATATAAATGGGTTAATTTAGGTTATAAGAACTAGTGGGACAAGCCTAAGGTAAAGCCAAACTTTCAAAATTAATAAGAATTTGTTTCATTATTTGTGAGCTTGTGGGCGGGACAGCAGAACACTCACTACAAAAGGGTCTTTATTACCTTTTAGATATGCTTTTTAGTAAATGGTGTGCTGGTTAGTTTTATGTCAACTCAACACAAGCTTGAGTATTATGAAAGAAAGATCCTCAACTGAGGAAATGATTTCATAAGATATGGTTATAAGGCATCTTATTAATTACTTATTGATGGGAAAGGGCACAACCATTGTAAGTGGACCCATCCCTGGGTTTGTGGTCTTGGGTTCTATAAAAAGGCACAATGAACAATCCATTAGAAACAAGTCAGTAAGCAGCACCACTCCAATCCCTCTGCATAAGCTCCTGCCTCCATGTTCCTTCCCTGTTTGAGTTCCTGTCTTGACTTCCTTCAGTGGTAGAGTATGACGTGTAAATGTAAACCAAATGAACTCTTTGCTCCCCATCTTGCTGTTGGTCATGGTCCTTAATCACCATGAAACCAAACAAGAGAAACCAAAAAGACAAATGGCAATTAGCACACATACCCACAATGTGTAGAGAACAATGTGTAGAGAACAATAGAATACAGAATGTTCAGTTCTTAATGGGGTTTCTATATCATATTGTTTCTTCCAGAGCTCAAAGATCACTGCAGAAGAGTTGGAGGAAGGATTGTAATAGCCACAAGTATAGGCTGACTATAAGGAAACTGTTTTTTGAGACGTAGCATGACAGTTAAACATATAAATTCTTAGTAGTTGGGCCACAAGCACAAGACCTGTGTAAGTTTACTTCAGACAAAACCCCAGTATGGACAGGAGAGATGGGCAAAGTCTTATCCCAGCCAAATAGCAATTGACAGATTTTGGAGAGAGAGAGAGAGAGAGAGAGAGAGAGNGAGAGAGAGAGATAGAGAGAGAGAGAGAGAGAGAGAGAGAGAGAGAGAGAGAGATAGGCTGATGGAGAGAGAGATAGGCAGAAAGATAAAACGATAGTGATTTCTATAAGGGTGGGTCAGTAGGTGTTTCAGTGGTATGCCATACATCCAAGAATAAAAATACAGCAATACAGCAACAAATTTGGCAAATTATAAAGGAAAGGTGTAAAGAAAATCACACTGGTAGTTGTCAAAGGCATTTTGAAGGTAACAGTATTTACTGTTTTATAAGTCACTATTAAAATATTACATTTGCTTATAAGTTCATCTATTGGACACTTAGGTGATCTTAAATAATATGTCTAGGCATAGATAGTTAAAGAAATTATAATAAAACTTTGATTCAGACAATACAGTTTTTCTTTAATTTTATATATTTTAGTTGTCATAGATAAGTAAATTCTAATAACAAAGAACAAATTTAATAAAAATACTTTTTATTTTAATCCAAATCTTATTGCATTATTTTCTTCCTTTTCCTCTAACCCCTTTTATTCTCTCTCGATAAAACCACTCTTATGACCCCTCTCTCCTCAAACCTACAGCCTCTTTTCCTTTTATTATTATATATTCATATGTCATCCACTCCTGATGGATGGCATCGTGGTGAAAGTGTTGGAGGCAGCTACAAAAGGATCAGGGGCCTAGGTGCTTCTCAGATGCTTTGAAGAGCTATGTGAACATAAAGTGATTCTCACAAAATAGAAACACTCAGTCATAATTCCCATACACAAGAAAAAGATCAAGCTAGACTGTTCATTTTACAGGAATATCAGTTTGTTGTGCAATAGAAACAATTTTTTTCTCCTCTATTTTCCTGTAAAGGATCTAGTGCAGAACAGAAGAAATCCTAATAGAGGCCCAGTACAGATTTAGCACTAACAGGAGCACAATTGATCTGATCTTCACATTGAAACAAATGGCAGAAAAATAGAACCAATTTGGGAAGACTCAGGTCTGTTACATCAACTTCAGGAAGGCATTCAATAGCATTTGGAGGAAAGGACTCTGGGAAACAAGGAGGTACTACAGGTACTCAGAGAAAATCACAATACTAGATAAGGCCTATAAAGATACTTTCGCATCAGTCAATGTCTGTAGAGAACTAAGTGACCAATTTAAGACAATTACAAAAGTGTTGCAGAGATGCGTCCACTCACCACTACTCTTTAATATATTCCTGGAATTAGAGGATGAGGAGATAGATGTGCAGACAGATGGTGTGCGAATCAATAAACAGCATTTCGTCCATGATATAGCTCTACTTGTTGAAAATCCAAATGAAATTCAAGGCATGGTAAGTAGAGTGGTGGAAGTAAGTGAAAACCTTGGTATGAATGCGAAGATCAAGAAGACTGAAATACAATACATGGGACAGGCACACAAGCATTTTAACGTTGTAATAAAGACACAGAACCTCAAGCAATCAACTTTGTCTATCTGGGAGGAAACGTCAGCTCAAAGGAGGGAACTATTGGAGACATCAAGAGTCAGATGGGGATAGCAAGGACTCCTTTCCAGACACTCGGAAAGGTTTGGTCAGCAAAAGACATAATAACAACAACAAAATTGCAATTATATGAGACATTTGTCTTGAGCTGCCTTCTTTATATCTCTGGAACATGGACAATGAAAGGCTCCTCAGAACAGTGGCTGAATGTGTTTGAGGTGGCTTGTCTCAAGAGGTTTCTAGTTATTGCATGAAGAGATAGGCTGGGCAACAATGACATTAAGAAACATCTCCATCTACAGAAAGAAATAAAGTACAGGATATGGCAATAGTGCTTTAGATACTTGGGCCATTTTATGAGAATGAATGACAGTAGATACCCAGAGAGAGCACTGCTTGGAGGAGAGCATGGAATAAGGTGAAGAGGAAAGCCCAAAATACGCTGGATAGAGAGCATAAAGGAAGACTGTAATACCTTGGGGAAGTCAGTAACACAAGCTTCTAGGACTGGCCAGGATAAGAAAAACTGGAGAACAACCATAAATGGCTACCTATGCATGTTTAAGAATTGCTGGGGAATAAATGATGATGATAACATCATCATGTACAATAAAAATGTATACAAATAATTTTCTTAATTTAATTTATTCTGGAGTTGTTTATTCATAATATACAAAATTTCCTTTGATTTTTCATGTCAGTATTCTTTCCTGCAATCCTCTGAAACTGCGTGACACAATTCTGTTTTTGTACATGATTTTTGTGAATGCTATAAGGCTTTCTACCTATATCATTGTATATACATGTAGTTTTATGGCTGACTCTTCAAACTGAACATCCATTTTTATTTAACTTTTTTTCACTTCCCTTCCATTTAGAACTGCCAACATCATACTGAATGAAAAGGTAACAAGTGTTTTTTTATTCCATTGTGAATTATTGTAAAACATGCTAGTTTTCCCCATTTCAGCATGTTAGTTGTGATTTCTTAAAATATACTTTATTAATTTATAGGAAAATTAGACTTGCTCAACATGAGGGAAATATTGTTTGGTACTATAAATGCCAGAAAAACAAAAGAAAATGAAAGTAATAAATATAGCAAGGAATAATAACAGTACACAGAACCTAAAAATAAATAGGATAAATCTAATGAGATAAAATGGGGTAACATTTAAATGTCACTGACAGATACTTCTTTTTGTCTAAACCTAGAAAAATATATGATTGGTTTTTCTGAAATATTTGCTACAAATTGATTATATTTTCTTTAAATACTTTTAATATTAATAATTATAATACTGAATTTCTTTTTGTAATTTTTTTATTCTTTGAGAATTTTTTACAATACATTTTATTTTACCCTGCCACAAGTCCTCCTACCTGCACCTTCCTCATCTGATTAATTTTAATGTCTTTTTTGTTTGAAAAATATTTTATGTGTGTGAGTGTTTTGCTTTTGTATATGTATGCATAACCAACACATGAATGCCTGGTGCCAACAGAAGCCATCAACACACATCAGATCCCTGGGACCTGGAGTTATAGACTGTTTTGTACTGGTGTTCAGGTTCTGATGGGAATTGAACATTAGTCCTCTGGAGAGTTGGGCTTTCAATCACTGAGCTTTCTGTTCATTCTCTGTCCTTTTGTAAACCATCAAGTCCAAATTGTGCTATCCATATACTCTTTGGGGTGTTGTAACTATAACTTGTTAGACTTCTCATGGGCCACACCATTTCTCAAATCTGACTTTCCCTATCCTAGCAGCTATCATTTGCAAATAGAATATTGGCAGAGGAGTAATTTCAAGCCCTACTTTCTTTCCATGTTGCGATTTTTGTCTATCTTGAGCTTGTGTAGTATTTGTACATGCTTTCACAAGCATTGTGAGTTTTTAAGTATGACTCCCTGCTTTGCATGGAAAATACACTTTTTGTTATGTTTTCTTATAGTCAACTACATCTACTTCTCACAATTGTTTCTCCCACTTTTCTTCAATAACCCCTGAGCCTTTTCAGTAGAAGTTTAAAATACAGTTTCCATTTAGGGCTGAGAATGGCACAGATTCTCATCCTCTGCACCTTCACTAGTTATGAATCTGTTATAATTGACATTCACTGAAGAAAGACACTTCTCTCATGAGGTTAGCGGGACAGCAGTAAGTCAATATAAGTTTTTTAAACACTGTGCACATTTAGAACAATAATTGTTCTTCTTATGGTTTGTCTACTCCAGATTCTTGGTCTTGTTTGCAATCATGTATGACGTTCATCACATACATTAGACATTAAATGCAATCAGAAAGTTATTGGTTACTCACACTACATTTCTGGCACTGTTTTACTAATGGGGGTATGTATGCCTTGCCAGGCTTTTGGCGATTCTTCTTAGAGGTTGAAGAATAGCAGTCAACCTGCAGACTTGAAAAATAAAGATTCTATCCTGACCACACCCAACCCAGACAACAAAGGGCAACAATTTTGGATACTGAAATGTCCTGACCCATCCACCCCTCCAGACTTTAGCCTAGAGCACTGGATACATGTACAGAAACAGTTGAGAGTAAGGATAGAATCAGGCTTCTGCAGCTGGTCAGGGCATTGAACAAAGTGCTGGAAGGTGTCACGTATGCTAATAGAGAAATCTAGAAAAAAATTTGTGATATGAGAGTGTTTCACAAAAGTATATGTATAAATGTCTTGGTATTTAAAGCACACATACATGTCTAAATATTTAAAACACTCCTCAGGAAAAATAATCCCAAAATGTTTTCTATATATAATGTCATTCTTTATTGTAAATAATTTCATTACAGTTTTAAACAAAACAGAAAATCAGTCCATGGAAAAGGATATTATAAAATTCTTGCTAAGTGAGAGATGTATTACAAAAGAAATATTGTCATCTGGGGTATGGTTTCTTTCTTCTGCCAGTTAAAAAAATTAAAAGGCAGGAAAAGCAGATGCACACCAGGTAGCAGCAGAGAAACTTCAAACACAAACACCTCGGACAGCAGCAGACAGAATCAGCAGTTATAGAAAGGGTTTTATTAAGGGCTAGGAAATGAATACATGCAGCAGAAGCATAGAGGAAATAACTCTCCACAAAGAACTCATGAAGCAGAAAATGCTGCCTGTCCTAGAGGGCTGCAAATTTGAAAGTCATTAAAACATTTCCCTATCTAATTTAGCATTGTTGAGTTTCAAGAAAGATAGATAGCTAATTGGTCCCTAACAGTTGTGTGACATGTCCTGATCCCTTCTTGAACTTGTTGGTTTTTCAGAAAGGGGTCTGTTGGGGGAATACAAAGCCTGGGAGGCTTTAGATTTAAGCTGTCAGGCTTTTTTCTCAGGTCAAGACTATGAGGGAGAAGCTAGCCACCATTAAATTCGCTTCCTTTATTTTGTAATCATGGTCTCTCTCCCCATCTGCCTACCTACTTGCTGGGGAATATGACCACCACCTGTTTTTTAATACTATTTGTAAAGGATTTTTAGTGAACTGAATAAAAATAAGAATACTTGTGCAGCTTGGTGTAAGAAATTATTCATAAAAAAGTCAGAAATTTCTGATTTGTACCCTTGGGAGCATCCTTTCTTCTAAATTTTACTGGAATTAAAATAATTTCTGCAACTAACAAATTAAAAGACTATTTTTTTCATATAGAAACATTTAGGTATGATTTGATAAAGAATCTTTATCAAACAATGAAATAGGGTTTTGCTAAGCCTGCAGGCAACAAGCTAGGCTTTTTGTCTGCTAGGTACCTGGCCAGCAAGTGGCCCTGATCCTGTACCAGAAGATCCATCGGAGGGGTGAGTGTGTCCCTGACTGACCAGTAGAAGTCCCAGAAACAGAAAACAGACATTCCTCAAACCCCTAATCTTTCTGGATATTCTGAGGGGCTTCTCTCCCTGGCTACTGCCTCTCTCTTCCTACCCCACCCCAGCTTGCCCCCAGGGAAACCTTCCCTTCTTCAGGGCCATAAGACCCCCCAGCTCAGCCTGTTTTGGGGCTGGGTGTGGTGAGTGCAACCAGCAGGAGTTCCTTTGTTTCACTAAGCCTGCAGGCAGCAAGCTAGCCCTTGTGTCTGCCAGGTCACTGGCCAGCAAGGGGCCCTGATCCTGTACCTGAAGATTCAGAGCATTTGAAGGAAGAGATGGGCAGAAGCCAATACAAGAATTCCTCCAACAATCT
>LOEQ01005101.1:141852-156733 GCA_001685075.1 Bramus lutescens
ATGAAGGGTTATGTTTATAGGAAACATTATATACAGGAACACAGCTGTCACTGGGTAATTTCAGGGAGGAACACAGAGGAAGCATGTGTTATTATTGGAAGTCGGGATTCAGTGATTTGAAGAGTTCTGGGAGACAATCAAGTCATTCCAGGATGTTTCATCAAATATGATCTGAGAGGGATTGTTGTGACTGGCTTCCCTCCAGAGCTTTACAGGCTGACTGTTGATTCACTAACTGAAGTATCTGAGGGCATGAGACCTACTGGAAGCCCTCATGATACTTCAGTTAGTGAATCAACAGTCAGCCTGTAAAGCTCTGGAGATATCTAAGGATTTTTATGGTTACTACTCGGTGGGACTTATGAGAACCACAATCCCTTTTCCTCTGGTTATACTTTGGAGGTGCCATGAGTTTGTGATAGGGGTGATGACATATTCTTTCAGTGAGTGATATGGTTGGATAGCCTCCCACTTATAGTTGAACAGTTCTGGCACTTCTAGTAAGGACATTGCCCCCACTGTGTGTGCACTTGCCAGAGTGATGCATATGATATGCATCATGGTTATATTTGATCTTTTATGAGACAGAGATATTTTGCTAGGTTTTTGTGCCACCTTGAGGGAGGCCAAATACCTGTAATAATCAATTGACTCATAAAGAGACGGTTAACTCATTGGCTTGGAAGAGCTAGAGAGAGGACAAAAAGTAAACTTGAGGACTTTATCCTCATCCTTACCATTTTCAGAGACCAAAACATGAATATAACAACCACATGGAGGAGTAGGGCATATTAATGCACAGAGTAGGTGAGACAATCATGGAAAGGGGGCGTAACAATCTTAAAGCAAGCATTTTTGTGTTGTGAGGGATGTGGGGACACAAGAGACCTTATGCTCAATAGCGGAACAGAAGCTCGCTTCTTTTCCATTGAGGTGAAGCTTGGCTGTGCTAGCTTGATTTATTTCAATTGTGAGAGCTGAACACAGCTGGTGACTCTGGAGTTTACCCCCTTTAAGAGTGGTAAGGATGAAGAGGTGAGGACCAGGCCAGAGGAACCCAAAACATTGCGAAAGAGATTGTTTAAAGTATCTAGGAACTTCAAGGTTGAGAGAAAGTAAGTAGTTGTATCCACTACAGGTTGGGGATGAGCTTGTCTGAGCATTTAGAAGTGGGCAAGTAGTTATGTAAAACAGTAGACTCTAAGAGAAGAAGGAAGGGACATCCATATATGAGCTTCAACAGACTCAGGAAAGAAGGAGCAAGGGTGTTAGATCTTATTCTGGTTAGAGCAAGAAGAATGAGATGGAGCCAGGGTAAATGTAGTTCTTGGGTGAGTTTGGAGTGGTGGGTATTGATGATGACATTATTTCATCTTATCATTCTTAAATATTGGGGTCCGTAGGATATCTAAATTTGCATTATGTGTTTAGAGTCTTGGAGACCTACTAGGTTATTTTATAGAAATAAACAATGGTTCATTCTCAGACTGTATGGAAAGGAGAAGTCCAAGGCAGAAAGAATGTGTTTCAGGAGATGAGAGGAAATGACACCAACCATTTCTCTACAGTCCCTAAAAAGATTTTCACTAGAGTAAGAAAGTGTTTAGTCCTTTAACAAGGATTAATGTGTATAAAGGATATGTGTCGGTCAACTTCAAGGAGGGACCCTCAGTGTTGCTTAGTTTTGAAGGAAGGAAGGAGCTTCAGGCATCCCCAAGAGGAGTTCATGGCACAGAGCATGCAAGTTTTGGTGGATGTGAAAATAAGTGCGTAATGGTGATGGTGTTACAGCATCAGAGCCATATACCTTTGGGGCCAAAACACAAAAGGCAGAATTGCTAGCCCTTACTAGGGCACTTATGTGGCCAATAAAAAGACAGTCAACATCTATAAATGCTCTAAATCTAGAGATAATGTTAGTTCTGAAGTTTTAGCTATTGAAATTGAGATGCGTAATATCGAGAAGATAATCCAGCAGAGGATAACACACATTGGAAGTCATGTAGGATTGGTTAGATGAGATTCTGGAACCGTCTTGTCAGCAAAGGAGTTTCTCAGAGCTACCTCCAAGTTGAAGGGTTGATATCCTCATCAGTGGATGACAGCTGCCTTTGGTGGATGGCACAAGGCCTCAAGGAGTTTAAGAATGAGAGTTCCATTATAGTGGTTTCTCTTTTGACGCATAAAAAGATTCTATCTTTCCATATTACGTCATGATGGTGCAGAAGGTGAAAAGCATATTTGCAGTCTTTATAGATGTTGACTGTCTGATGCCTGGCCAGGTGAGAGTCCTAGTAAGTACTACCAATTTTTTTTTTGATGTGTCACAAAGGGATGTGGCCCTGGTACAACACCTTCTGTGGGCTGACATAGCAAAGCAGGCTATCCAAGTTCCTTAGGGGTGTGGTGGAGGGTCTCCCATCAATGACCAAGTGCAGTCTGGGTTGGGGACTGGGGTTAATGTACTTTTGGGGTTATGATCTATTATTTCCCCCAGGGCCTCTAGGCACTGATGTGAAAGCTAGGTAGGGAGTTCAAAAAAAGGTATCTACACCAGGTAGACGGCCGGTTTCTAAAAAAAAGGTTGGGGTTTTCTTGGAAGGTTATGTGGAAAACCAAGACGTTAGAGTTATTGAGAGTTGACAAGCATGAGTTGGAGGGAAGATCCTAGAGTCAGTGTGGGAAATAGAGAAAGTGTGGCTGTCCAAATGCAGTCTTTGGGCTTCTTGAGTCAGCAACATTGCTGACGTTAAGGACCCTATCCACGGGTTCTTTACAGACATTTTAAGCTGTTTAGAAAGATATACAACATGGATAAATGCCAGATATTTCATCTGGTACAGGACCCCGAGAACAATCTCAGTCTTTTCCATGATATATAGAACAAAGGGTTGCTGGAGGTCAAGGAAGCCTAGGGCTACGGCTCTAAAAAATACGTCCCTTGTGTAAGGCAAAGCTACAATAACTACGTTAGGGACTCCAGGACCTTGCAGGTGATCCCTTGCCTTGATCCTACAGAAGTTTGGCTAAGACCGCAAAGTTAGGAATCTAGCTTTGGAGAACACCTGCAAAGATAGAATTTCTACTTTTGTAGTAGATGATAGAAGGGAGTGGAAGAGATGCTTTCAAGCTAAGGCAAGCTGAGAAGTGTGTGTGTGAAAGAAGAAAGTCAAGAAAGGTCCTTGGTCTTGGGAGAGTTGTCTTTTGGTGGGGTTACATAATGTATCCTGGGAACGAAGAAAACTTGGGCGAGAGGCAGGAAGAGAGAGAGGAGAAAAACAGGAAGAAATTGTCCATAGGAGGGTACAGGATGAGAGTACTAAGGTTAGGCAGATGGTGACAAGAGCTTAGCCATGGAAATGAAGGTTGTCTTTAAACCATTGTTCAAGGACAATGTAGGTGTGTTGTGGGAGAGTGAATGTGTCTGCACTCTCCAAGGTGAAGGAAAAGATATAAGTGTCAGTGTGAAGCAGTATAGGAAAAAGCATCATTAAAATCTGGGTAGTAAAAATTGGTGGTAGAGAAGGGTATATGACAATCATGTGCAGGTTGGAAACAAATGGGTAAACAGAGAGACATGTGGTATTAGTGGCACAGAGGTCTTGTGAGGGGCAGTGGGAACAGTCTGACCTGACTACCAGAAGTATAGAGGTATTTTAGGGAGAGTGAATTGAGGAGAAGTCTGATTTTGCCAAGAAAGATGTTGATGGGATTTCATTGTAGTTGATGTTTTTTAATTCAAGTAGCAGTGTTAATTTATTTTTTTTTCTATTTATATATAAAAAATACAAAAAGTTTTTTCCCAATGGCAGTACTTTTAGTAGAAAATAAGATAAACATTTGAATAGCAGTTAAATTATGTAATGTGTTATTACAGTACTTTAAAAGGATGTACCAACTATCAATTTAGATTTTATCACCTAATGCTGCTAAAAAATTTTTTTTAGCTATTTTACATTTTTGAAAACTATTCATTAGGGTCATTAATGTTCTTAACTTCTAGGACTTAAATTAGCTTTGTATTTTTTTCTAATTCCATAGACATGAACTTGACTTAAAAAATTCATCTTGGATGATGGGAAGATGATATATGTATCAATATATAGACTCATATTTAGATTTCTTTATAAGTATAGACACACAGATTGTACCATAGACAGGTTTTCATAATTCATTCACTGTTCTCAGTGAATTTATAGAGCATGGGAATTCTGATTTATGAATTCTAATAATCACATTTAGGAAATATATCAGTGTCTCTTGACAATCAAATAAAATGGCTTTTTAATACGTTGAATAATGTTGGAATGAGGAAAGACAGCAGTCTTGGAAATAATAAAACAATCAAGTGCTCGGATTGGGGCATTTCAAAGGCAGCTTGTTTATAATCATTTTTTCTTTTTATTCTTGTACTTTGTCTTTTATTCCTCTGAAGGCAATATCTACAGACAACTGAAATTCAGAAATTCATTTATTCAAGACAAGTACACTGAATTACAGACCACTCCTACTTAAATCATTTGATTTAAACACAATGTGCTTTGCTCTCTAATTTATATAAGTAAGCACATAAGGAAAAGCAATATTAAATAGTGTGAAGAAAACCTCCTGGCTTTTTATCTATGCGTAGGGAGCCAATTTCCAAAACACTATCACACAGCTCTCTTTTGTCCTTCACCAGTTATCTTACAACACTATCAAGTCCTGATGACTCTATTCTGAATACCCCGATTTTCCTTACAATCTTAGTATTTGTTCTGGGTCTAAAAGCATTTTAAAGCAATTATAGTATAATTAAGTAAAAGTCAAACTTAGTTTTCTTTCCTCTCTTAAACCTTGAATTAATTAGTAGCAACATTACCCTACTACAAAAATATCAAACAGTTTTCAATGTGCTCAAAATATCAAGTTCTATGTTTGTAATTGGAATAAGTGCTCACCCTTGAAGAGATCAGGTCTTTTTTTTTTTTAACTGTCTTGATCTTGTAATAAAATCCTGTCTACTTCCCTGTATCAATCATCTTAATTTTTCTGTGATCAGTCCAGAGGTCTTGAAGAGTGTGTGCTATTGACATAAATTCTATTTGTTTAATTTTTTAGAATTTTCTAAATGGTGATTCTGCTGGGAGTCATTATCTTTGGACACTGTAGAAGGTTTCTCTTAAAAAATCAACCTGCTCTGTAAAGAATTTTTTACAAGAAAAGGATGGTTTGTATATATCAAATTTATAAGCTATAATTGGCTGGTGAAACTACTTCTTGAAGAATAAAATAAGGGGAGGAAATAAGGCACCTCAGAATATAGAGTCAGCGTTCAGAAGGCTTGGTGTAGTCAAGGTACCACCAACTGTACTGATCGTAAGTTTAATATGAGAGGCTACACTGCTTCAGACAGTCTTTTTAGCTTTTCACATTTTCGCTTTTATTAAAAACAGATTTTTCCCTTATAGTATGGTTTCCCCTCCCTCTATCCCTCCAAGTCTTCCTCCATGTTCCCTCCCATACAGATCAACCCCTATTGAATAGGAAACAAACTGACTTCTGAAGGATAATAATAAAATAAAATATAAGCTAAAGCAAAACAAAATCTGAATAGGACAAAACAAACAGAAACAAAATAACCCAAGAAAGCCACAAAAGCAGATATCTTCTTATATGCACACTCAAGAATCCAAAAAAAACACAAAACTGGAAGCTATAATATTTACATCAAGGTACATAGAGGGAGAGGGAGAGGGAGAGGGAAAGGGAGAGGGAGAGAGAGAGAGAGAGAGAGAGAGAGAGAGAGAGAGAGAGTTTTTAAAAAGGGGGTGGAGGAAAATGGAAAAATGCTGACAGCATCTTATGAGACTGAAGTGAATGGAGTTTGAGTCTTTGGGAGTTGTTCCTTCCTTGACCATCTACTGCTGGGTACAGAGCTTGCCGTTGAGAGTGGTTTGTTGCACCAGTCAGATTCCCTTGGTGAAAACTGAATTTTTATTTCTAAGTATTTATCAATTGGAGATTGCTTCTGGGTTAGGGATGGGAGTTTGTACCCATTTATCCATTCAGTTCTAGGACCCCAATATGGTGCAAAATAGAGTTGACCTGTGCGTAGCACCTCCGTTTTTGCCGTTTTGTATGAGTACAGATCCTGTTGTCTTAGAAGTTCTTGTTCTCTTGCTATCCTCCATCCTTTCTGTGTCTTACACTGTTTCATCTCCAATTCAGAGGGGTTTTCTGGGTCTTGAGGGGAGGAATTTGGTGAAGACATCCATTTAGGGCTAATTTTTCGAAGGTCTCCCACTTTCTGCCTATTGTCTGGTTGTGGGTCTTTCTGTTTGATTCCATCTGCTGCAGGAGGATGCTTCAGTGATGATGGCTGAGCAAGAAACTGATCTATGAGTATAGATCATTAATAGTCAGTAAGGGTCATTAATTGCTACATTCCTTTCGCAAACAGTAGTATTTGATTTTACCCTTACTACCCGGTGCTTTCTCGTTTCAGGTTCTTGGTCACCCAAGCAGTCTGGGATATGGGTTCTCTCTCTTGGCGTGGGCTTGAAGTCAAATCAGACAATTACTAGTTACTCCCACAAGATTCCCTCAGACAATCTTAATTAAAGCAAACTGCATACCTAAGAAAGTTGTAGATACATCTCATTAATTTCATATTCTGTATCAATTAAGAATTACACAATTGAAAATAAACCATGAGTTATATACGTTGTTTGTGACACAGTAAGCTTTTCAGAATCCTGACTTAGTGAACAAAGTAGAGATTTATCACATTAGTGTGGCAAGAAATACTTCATTGGTGTGAAATTCTCAGGTGCCCTCTAGTCTAGAGCATAAGCTGTCAATCACAAGGTAATGTCTCCTACCCAATTTCTAGCTTACTTATTGGGTCTATATTTTATTCTGTTTGTTTGATCAACTTTTAAAATTCATGATAACACTTCTTCATTTTTGCTCTTATAAATTTAATAAGAACTTCCAGAGAAATCTAAACTATAACCTTAATAATGAATTTTGTACTTGATTATCTAATAAAAAAGTCAGAAAAATCTTTATTAGGTATGATATTTACTGGAAGATTTTACAAGATCATTTATATGTTTATGATAGATCGATTATAGTAAAGGACTTTCTGCAGGTAAGGGACGTAGTTTTCAGAGATGTTTATCAGTGACACTATGTATGCCTCCATGAACCTTGCCTTCTTACGAATACAAATGCATGCTTAGATTTTACATATATAAGTTCAAAAATATGATCTTTATGTTAGACAATTGTCTGTACTCTGAATTACAAGTTCTCCTCTACCTTTCCCATAAACATTCTTGCTTTATCCCATTTTTAAAATCACATACCTATTTACTCCAGTCAACTTGATCTTTAGGTTAACCATAATTCTCAGCTACTCTGATATACCTTCAATTCATATTTCTCCTGATGTCTTCCATCTCATATCCAGACATCTTTTAACTCAGCCTCCTTTAAAAATTGTTATTGTGAGTTCCCTTCAGTCATTACCAATAAATGATAAAATGTTTTTCTCTTCATAGATTTCTTTGCTTATTCCTCCACACATTTATTGCTAAAATTTATTTTATATTCCTGTATGTTTATGACATATAAATATGTTATCGTATTCTAGAAACTCACAATATTTCAGCACATAGTAAAAACTAAATAATAGTTTATTATTATCTTTTTAATTTAGAGAGAAATTTGTCATAGATTCATAGGTGGAAGCTTGAAAGGGAGACAAAAAAAGTCCCTGAATAGGATAAGGGACCTCAGGAGTTAAAGGTTCTCAATAATAATTTATTAAGTTTGTAATTTGTGACCAATTTTATGCTAAACAATTATACTACCAATATTAGAAGACATGTTTCTAGATGTTAATATGCAATTAGATGATGCAGTTTCCAAAACTTTTTATCTAAATTTAGGCAATAGGATATTCTCTATCTTAAATACACAGTTGGATTTATCCTTTGACAAAGTATCAAGAAGGTTACGTTTAATCTATTTTACCATATGTGCATAAAATCCCTTGCGTACATATGTTCATAACAAATCTGCTTATAGACATATGTTTTTGTTATGTTAGCTAAATACTCAGGAGTATAATTACTAAGTTATAGTGTAAGTGAATGTTTAACATCTAGAGAATTGATTAATTTGTTTCCGAAGTGATTGCACAATTTTCCACCCTTACCATTTATCTATGAGTGTTCTAGTTGCCACACATTCTAATTAACACATGCCATTTCCTGTTTTTTTTTTTAAATTGAATCAATTTTAGTGGGTTTAAAGATGTACAGTGTTATGACTTTAAGTTTTGCTTCCCTGAGTTAGTTTGGTGTCTTGCCAAAATAAAGCTGCTTATGTATGTAGCCACGTACTTTAGACTTAGATTAATATCTTTGATTATGCATACGTCAGTGTATGTCTGCTATAAATTGGGACTTACTTTTCACTGTGAAGTTGATTTGAGGAAGATGGATATATCGCTATAGGACTTGGTTTTCTTTGCCTCTACTGGAGAGTCAGTTCACCGGGAGAGAGCAAAGTTTTGCATGCTTGTCGGTGTATTCAACATACTAAATTGTATTTACATGTTTCAATTTGCAGACTTTTCCTTTGATATATGTTGGCCTAAATTCTTCTCCTGGTCTGAAAGTTTCCTGATATTCTTCTGAATTTACCTATAGAAATAGTCTCCTGAAAATAAAGGTTCTCTTCAGTGACTTTAGTCACTGATAGTTGGAATATTGTTTATCTATCATTTTTCTGTCAGCCATCTATCAATCATTCAATCAACCAATATATCTATCATCTAACTATTTACCTAGCTGCTGGTCACGTAAACTTCTTCCATCATTTCTCCCTACCATTGCAATATAACAGATATTTATAAATATATACAAAAAGTAAATATATCATATTTACTTTGAATTAACTATTCTAAACAATTTAGAACTATATTGAAGTATTTGAAAAATTAATAAATTTTACACAAACACATGATTTTCTATAAGGAGTTTAGAAAACATTTTGATATTCTCAAGTGTTCTCCTAGAAGCACCCCACAGGTACAAAGAGACAATCACTAAATGTGTTTTAACCACTTTTAGATTAGAATACACATGTTTAGTATGCATAAGAAGACTGAAGATGCTAAGTTAAAGCCAGTATGCCAAGAAGAGTACTTATATTCACCTATGTTTGGCAACAGTGAGAGAAAGGAGTGTGTGTTCTACAGCATCTCTGCATTATTGTTTTCTGGCCTCTTGAATGCCTCAATCCTGTGTCCTACATCGTGTGTAGGGGTAGTGCCTTCCTTCTCCTGCTTACAAACAGACTATAAGGCTATCACTTCCTTTTTCTTTACTTGTCAATGTCATTCTAGGTATTTAGTTTTTCCATATAAAATTTATGTGCAGGTTTCATCCTTTTGAAGTTCTTGACTATGCTTGCATACACTATTTTGACAACACAGTTATCATCTTCCTGTCTATACACCTGCTACAGTACTTCATTTATTTTTTTGATTGTTTTTTGAAAAGGCTTATAAGATTCAGCATAATTTTGTCATTTTCCTAAGTGTATGATTTGTTTGCAAGCAACTTAATTGTTTCATCATTGGTAATGATCTTCCTGTTATCAAAATACATATACCACATATAACTAATAGCTTCTGAAGAAATTTTCAGAGAAATGTGTAGAAAATACGTGTGAATAGTTTCTTCTTCCATACCAAGCTTTGTATCATATATTCCTTTCACTTGCCTTATTTCCTAAGTTATATCTCTAGAAAAAGGATGAAGTGACGAAATGAGATAACATTGCATTGTTATCACTGTAGCATGTTAAGAACTTAAATCCATTCTCTACAAACTGCATAAAACCCTCATTATAATACCTCCTAATTTATTGGAACATAAGAATAGAATAAAGGAATAACTTTCAATATCACTGAGGCTAAATATCATTCACTTGGTCACTGAATATTATTATATTTATACTTGACTGGCAATTTATCAAGGACATTTGAGACTATGCTCATGTTAGTTGTTGATTTGTAATTTTTGCAATAATTTTGGTTTTATATGAGTCAAGATTACTTTTGTTTAGTGAGTTTAGCCCTGGCTGACTTGGAATTCTCTCTGTAGACCAAATTTGTCTTAAACTCAGAGATTTGCATAACTTTGTCTCCCAAGTTCTGGAATTAAACATGTATGCATTCACCACCCAAATTCCATATGTGTTATTAGTTAACAGTGATATCATATTTGGATATAAAATGTTTTTTAAGGAAATTTTTGATTACTAATTCCTCTAACAGATATACAGGAAATTAGACTTGAAATTTTCTTAATCCATTTAGATAAGATTTATTCCCTATTAGCCTGTGTAAATTATCAAATTTACTAGGAAAATTATATTACTAAGATAATTTTATATACTAATAGTTTATTCTGCTGGGATAATTTTATTCTTGATTTCTTCTTTCATTTTAATATATGTAACACTGTACAATATTTTATCACTGACACCAATTAGTTGCTTAGTCTGACTAATGTTTCTCTCAATTTTCTTATATGTTCAAAGTAACAAAGCCTGAACTTCTTTTATGATATCTACTTTTCAAAAACCATACTACTTCATATTTGTCTCAAATATTGCTCTACTCAAGGAGTTTTTATGACTAGTGTCTACTTCCTATAACTCTTAACTAATTTAATATAAAGTTCTAGACTAAGATCATTTAATTCTGCAGTATTTGTTTTATTTTGGTATTTTTATTCTTATTGTTTTACTTTTCTTGTGCATTTGTTCCTTTGATTTTTCCAATCCTTGAGGTTTTTACACTTTGGTTTTGATAGAAAGATTGAAAACTTGGAACATGCAGTCAATAGGGTAGGATGTAAAAGGTGCTGAGAGAAAGGTAAGAATATAATCAATATATTTTATATAAAAACTTAATATGTTTTTAAAAACTATCATTACTTCATTATGTCATTGTGTGCACATGAGGAAGCATATTGTATATTTACGTGTGTGTATGCACACATGCATGCATTTTGCAGGTGTACCACATGCAGGTAGGAACCTCAGAGACCAGAAGCAGATTTCAATTCTGCTTCAACAGAAGTACAGGCTGTTGTCAGCTGCCATGTAGTCACTAAGAACTAAGCCTTCATACACTGCAAGAGGAGAAAATACCCTTAACCACTGAGCTACCCTGTCAAGCATTAAATATGTTAGTTTTTAATTTTATCACAGTTCATGTTCAAATCTCTGCTTGGTTTATTATACTTCTTTCTTTGCAATTTACTTATAATGCTTTCTGTCATTTTTACTAGTGGAGTATTATTCTGTCTATATAGAGTTTATCAGATATGCTAATCCCTATAATGAAGAAATAGAAATCTCAGACATCAAACACAGAACAGACAAAACTGAGGTATATATAGCTATACCCAGAAGAACTTACCCTTCTTAATGGTCCCTATTTGTGGGGTTAAGGTAACTGCCATATAAAATGAGCTTCTATTGTGTCAGCTGTGTTATGCCTTTACCTGTCATCTGTTCACATAGACTTCCTGTTCGTTCTATTTTCGCTCATCATTGTCTGCCTTTCTGGGGCCTTTGGATTCTGTAGAATGTTTTCCAGTCTTTCTGTTCCGTTGTTTTCCTGGTTTTACTTTGAGACTTCATGAGTCACTGGACTCATCCTTTTGTTCTTAGTAGTCACAGCAACATGCACTTGCTATGTTCTTGATATTATTTGTCCTATGCTGTGCAATGGTTTTTCAGGGAATGTCTTGTTTTCTCGACTATCTCACACTTTGGTTTTATGTGGTTTGTGTGTCTAAGCCTTGTAGTAAAAGCCTTCCCTATGCCTGTGTTTTAATTCTCCTACAGACAAACTCCCCCTTTTGTTGTCAAAGAACGTTATTTCCCTGTGTGAGTCAGAGTTAACTTTGCTATGACAAATACTTAATAAAACCAAGACATATTATCTTACATGTGTCAAAGTCTTATCAACTACAGTACCTGTCTCTCAGACAGGACTATGTGGCAACCAATTGTTTTCTGATTGACTTTGAGGTCTACTTAGCAGGAGAGAACTAGTATATGTTACTATAGATAGCTCAAAAGGTTTTGATGTGGGGAAAATTATGGGTCCTAAATGGAAATTTATGTCTGTTAACTAGAAAAATTATCCTAGTGTCAAACCATCCTCAATAGATTTACATTGATATCTATAGACAGTAATCCCCCTCAGCTTCAATCAGCAAAGCACTTCTATGCAAAAGGCAATGAATGTAGAGAGACACCTAAATGTTAAAATGATAATAAGTGAGGGCTGGAAATACATACCATAAAAAGATACTTATATCATCCCCTCAGAATCTCATGAAGCATTTCAAAAGAGGGGGAAAACAATTTAAGAGCAATAGACAGAAAGAAGTGCTGTGCAATCTTCTGAACAGAACCCAGTCGTTGTGGGCACAAACTCTCAGATACTGTAGATGAGTAAAGCGAGCCTTTGTAAAAATTACCTAATCAACATCCATACATGGGTTGGGGAGATGCCCAGAGAACTGAACTGTCTAACACTCCCTATGTATTCAGGGAGAAGAGGACCATGGCTTTTGTTGTATACACTCTGATTGTATGCCACCATATTCCAAAAGGTAGTTCCATTTCGCTCTCACAGAGATGACCCTGGCTAAAGTAAATGGATCACAAAACAAAATCGAAGGTCATAAATCTGGGAAAGGGATAGGAAGGGAGGAGGGGACTCTAAAAGCGTTCGTGGGAAGATATTAGAAGGTAGAAGTATCATGGACTTGGAATGTTTTATAAATATGTTTGAAATTGTCGAAGAACTAACTTAATTTTAATAAACAGTATAGTAGAGTGAAAAAATCTTTAGCCTTTGTACAAAAAAAAAAAGAAAAGAAAACAGACGCATCAAGGTTTTGTCCAATAATAACAACAAGGTAAGGGAAAAATAGGTAAATATTAAACCAGACCATTATTTTGGATTCTGTGAAAATTCATTTCAGTCCCAATGACTGAATATTTTCCCACTTGCTTCTCTTAGAAGAACAGCTGCTATCATATTAGAAACAAAGTCAGAAGGCAGAAGACATGGCTCAGTAGTTAGGCATGCTAGCTTCCCTTGCAGAGGTCACAAATTCAGTTTGCAGCCCTCTCATGACAACCCACTACTGTTGATTATTCCAGTTACAGAGTATCTGAGCCCTCCTCTGACCTCTGTAGGTTGCGGGCATGCACAGGGAATACAGGTACATGTAAGCAAGCCATTCATATACATAAAATAAAAATTAAAAAGAAAAGAAACAAATGAACAAAAAATAACACAGAGGGAAGCCAGACTAAGGAGGAGACTGAGGTGAAGAGAGGAATGGGGAAAGTGAGAAGAGGAGGAATAGAAATAGCTATGATTTTACAATATTTTGTAAACAATTAAGTTTGTAAGAAAAATTTTATACCTGTATATATTTTTATCATTTATCTAACCGTTCTGTACCCATATACTCTACCATTTGTTCTATGGTATAAGGACTAATAATGAAGATACAACTCTTTAAAAAATGTTTTACAACTTTTGACAAAGAAATTCTACTACATTAAAACATTTTAAATCAAGATTTGACATCTTTGTTTTATATTATCAGAAAATCATAGCAAATATAAGCATAGTCAATCCAATTGTCCTCTATATTGGATGTTTGAGAAGCATCTCTAGCATCATTTGCACATTAATGTTTAATTCCATTCTGAACTCTCTATTCATTTTAAAATCAACTTCCATGTGTGTGTGTGTGTGTGTGTGTGTGTGTGTGTCCTTTTCATTTGTTGAATTCAAGGTGAAAGCTGTCTTGAAAAATATTAGATCAATGAATTTCTATTGAAGAAAAAACCTTGATAGCTAAATAATTAAAGCTTTAGTTTTCTCACCTAAAGTACTCTATACTCAAAGCTGGAGTTCATACAGAATAACTGTAAGTTGGTAAAAAAAAAAAGATGCCCATAGAACTACAGATGTAATTTAAGTTTAATGCTTTGCTTTTTATTGGCAAATAATTAGAAAAATAAGTAGTAGATAGAACTCCAGTATATGCTGTCATTGTTCTGTTAAAATCATTATTAAACATGAATAAAACACAGAAAATCAATATTAAACTTAATCTTTCCTCCAAGAATGGCACTAGCCACTCTTTTAGAAATTTTTCAGGAAATGTAATCACACATATTTTCCAACACTTAAGAAAAGGATAAGAATTAAATTATTGAGAAAAGAAGTCCAATTATTCCCATTCTTATTTATGTTTCCGTTTCCACTGATAGTTATCAACTCATATGTTATTGTCAGACTTTGAGTGTTAATTAAACATTGCAAATAAATTAAGTAGGTGAGAGAAGGTAATGCCTTTTATATAAATTATTAAAGAATTTCTTCCTGATAATGTTTTATTACTATTATCATCAATTTTATATTAACAAGTTGCTCACAATCCTTATTAATTGTCTTTTCTTACACTGTGCTGTTATATTACAGATTATATGATATTCTTCATGTTACAATACTGAATTCTTAAGCAATAATTTTTTGTTGTATGGTGAGTCCTAGAAAACTTCTAAAAATTTGCTTTGCTCTTCATGTGTTCCATTGAGAACCAAGCCACTAATGATGCTTATCTTTTCTTCAGATAATTTTTTTTATTAAAAATTTCCACCTCCTTCCTTCCTCCCATTTCCCTCCCATCCCCCCCCACTTCCCATCCCCCTCACTCTCCAATCCAGAGATCAATCCGGGTTCCTTGCCCTGCGGGCAGTCCAAGGTCCTCCC
>LOEQ01005102.1:0-15625 GCA_001685075.1 Bramus lutescens
GGGAAGAGGTGGAAATTTTTAATAATAATAAAGAAAATGGAAAAAAATAAAAGGACCATGCCAACCTCCTCACAAAGAAAGATAAGAAGCCAAATAACCATATAAATATTTATTCAAAGTATATTTCTATAATTAGACATTTCTACCTGTGAGGTTTTTCTTTTTCTTGTTAGGCAGCAATGTTTACTACTATATAACCAAAAGGGTTTTTTTTTATTTTTTTAGAAACATAGTTATAATCCATAATTTAGTAGTAACACATTCTAACATAACTAGAAAATATGCAGCGATACAATTTTAAAGAAGAAAACAGCAATTTGACTATTCATTTGAGTGTTAAAACCACTCCTACTTCCATTACTCACCTAAAACTGCAGCAATATTTAGCATTACTCCAAAGAGGCATCTTTCTGGAGGTAATGTACCAGTATCACTGAAAGACAAAGTATGAAGGCTTCATACACTAATATCCTACCACATGTAACAAGGGCTATTTCAAAACCTTCTACCCTTTGAAAGCCCCTGAACTTGACTCAAGTATTTATAAGGAGAACCTAATTTCAGTTTATAACTATCTGCCTCCCCTCTTTCTATGATTTCAGATTTTTCCATTTCCATATAGAAACCAATTTTTTTTTAAAAAAAAAAGCTTATCCTTCATATGCTAAATGTACATTCTGCACTTGTCCAAAGTTAGGAACATAAATATATCAATTTATCAGCTTCACCAAAATGTTCTGTAAGCAGCACTGGCCCTTTCATAGCTCTTGTCTCTTTGTATCTGCTGTTGATTACCTGTACTTCAATTAATATCTGTTTATTAACTGATCATTAAAAATACTAATTAAACACCACTCATCAGTTATTGTCTTATAGTTATGGCTTTTACTGCTGTGAAGCGACATAATGACCACGACAACTCTTAAAAAGGAAACCATTTAATTGGGGTTGGCTTACAGGTTCAGAGATTCAGTGTATTAACATCACGGCGGGAAGCATGGCAGCATGCAGGCAGACATGGTGTTGGAAAAGGAGCCAAGAGTTTAACATCTGGATCAGCAGGCAGCAGGAAGAGAGAGCAGCTGGGGCTGGCTTGAGGCCAAAGTTCACCCTGGTGACACACATCCTCCAACAGGGCCACACCACTTAATAGTGCCACTCTCTATGGGTCTATGGGGGCCATTTTCATTTAAACCACTACAGTTATCATTTCTGGGACAAGAGTAGAGAGAATAACAAATTTGACAAAACCTCCACCCTCATGGAACCCCCATTTTGAGCATCTTCTTACTTTTAAACTTGGACCAGTAGACCATGACTGACAACACTCTGCCCAAGATCCTCAAAACCACTTATTACACTATATTTCAACAGATCTTTTTGATTCCTATCCTCCAGGGCACTGTGGACTACTACACAGACCCAGATAGAAAACAAACCATTTAAAAACTGTAAATCTTTCGATTTCTCCTTAACACTACTTTTTTCATCTGCTAATTGGAGCTACTCATTCATTCCCAGTTTTGTTGGATCAATACACAGATGAAATAAAATGTGAGACAATGCAGGTAAACTGTCCAGCAGAGTAGAGACATACAAAAAGCATCATTGCCTTTCCTTTCCCTAAAACTACTACAAACATCAAAAAGACCAAGTTGTTAGTCTTGACATAAAGCATTACAGATTACACAATTGTTGGTTACTGCCCTGATACAAGGGCCACTACTGCACCTTTAGGGCTATCTCTGCCATGCTGGTTATTGCTGGTGTTTGTAGGCATCATGACTGATTAGGACCACTGATTGCTCTTCTCCTTTTGCAGCTTACATAGAACATTCTAGTACTATGAAAGGTAGTCCTCAGAGAGGAGGCTGCCAGGTCAGATTCAGCTTGAATTCTGAGTCCTGTGTCTTAAGTACACGGGTCTTCACCAATGAGGAATTACCTTTATATTTTGTGAGGCAAGCAAGAGCAACAGCAATAGTTTGTACTGGACTCCCCTGACCAACAACAGTGCTAGAAGGAAGGTTCTAATGCCTCATATTTGGGTTTATGCCAGGTAGTCTATGGCTGTTGCAGGGAGTATTCTATCACTCCAAATGGCAATTTTCATTCAAACTACATTTGGTACACACATGCATATATACATATATGTTTATACACACACACAATATGCAAGTTCAGATAAACATAAAATAGCATGATTCCCTCTGGCTTTTTCCAACACCTATAGTGTTATTTATTCTTCCTCCCCTTCTCTTCTCTGTATTGCTCCCATACCCCTATCTTTCCCCCCTTTTCCTGTTTCACAGGACCTGTATCTTGCTCTAGAGCTCCCTCCCTCCCTCCATAGTCCCTTTTTACTTTCTCGGTTTCTGCAATTGCTACGGGATATGTACTTATCTGAAGATTGGGAGCTAGGAACTGCAGATGAGAGAGCACATGCAGCATTTTTTCTGGATCAGAATTACCTAACAATATAGCCTTTTCTAGCTTGATCCATTTACCTGAACCTTTCATAATTTCATTTGTCAGCTTAATAGTATTTTATAGTGTATTTGTACTATGTTTCCATCACTCATTTGTAGCTGAAGGGCATTTAGTTTGCTTCCATTTCCTAGCTATTTTGGATAGACTATTAATGACCATGGCTGAGCAAGTATCTGTGGAGCAGGATGTCAAATACTTTGAGCAATAAGCCAATTTATTTTTAGCTTTGTAAGAATTCTATGCATTGATTTCCAGAGTGGCTCCATCAGTTTGAAATCCCATCTACATTAAATGAGGGTTCTCCTTTCTCCACATCCTTGCTAGCATTTGTCAGTTATCTTAGCCATTTGGACTGGTGTATGATGAAATCTCAAAGGAGTTTGAATTTGCATTCTCTAATTGCTAAGGATGTGAAGAACTTTTTGAAATATTTCTTAGCCACTTTTATTTCTTTTGAATTCTGTTCTGATCTATCACATCAATAGCCTATTTTCATTGGAAAATGTTCTTGGCTCTTTATTTTTCTAGTTTTTAGCCTGGTTTGGATATTAATCCTCTAACAGATGTATGGCTGGTGAAGATTGTGTTCCACTGTGTGCTCCTCTTCCTTGGACTGCTTCCTTTGCCGTACAGCACAATGGCTGGCACCCCATCTGAAGCACACTACTTAGAAACTCACTTTATGTCTTTTAGGATTATAACTGTTTGGAATGCACCTACAAACCAAAAGGAAATCCTTTTGTGGAATATTTAGCTTAACTTAGTTATATATCATGCAAAAGAAATGAGCCTAAGTGAAGAATAGGTTCCACAATTAAAATAGCATAGCATTACAGAAAGAGCTCAGGGCAATACAGAGCTTATCATCAGAAAAACAAAAGCAGAAGGAGTCAGGGTGGGATGGGGGAGGGAGTGTTCAGAGAACTTGGAAAGATCACACACAAGACCAACAGAGAACTGACACCCAAAAGACACTCATTAGCTCCTAAGTTACAGAAAGCTTTCAATACAAGAAGACAAGTTTTCAGAAGGGGAAATAAAAAAATGCTGACAAAAAAAATATGCACTTTCTTGTAGAGTTACAAGGAATTTGGCTCCTTCAGCTATGTGTTTCTCTAACACAAGTGTGATTGCCAAATTATTACTAGAAATGAACATTTGAAATCATAAAAATTGTTGGTTTTATAAACGTCTCTAAGTGCACCCAATTTGTGTATGATCTTTGTGTGTTACCTCCACTATAGAAACCACAGCCACATGGTACCCCTTCTGAAGGACACTTATTTGCCAAAGCATAAGAACTTGACCATTTTAATGGCTCAAATGAACCTTCTGGTTTATAACTTTTTTAAAGTTTGCTGTTTTTTTGTGTTAGAAAGGTTATGTATCAGAAATAAATGAGGAAATGAAACAAATGCAACAAACACAGGATAAAAAGCACTATTCAGACAAAGGTTAAAAAAAAAAGCAATTGATTCAATGTCTTTAAGATGATGTTTCAAAGGCTTCAGCTGTTCCAGGTGGAATCATTTCGATAAAAACACAAGAGCCTGCCCAGTTGTACTTAGGGATGGCGTTTTCACTACCTCCAACCCCATTTAATTCCTTCAGCTCTTCCTCTCTTCCTATTTAATTCATCTTTTTCTTATGAAAATGTTTTAAAACTTTAATATCTTAGAAACCATTCATAATTATTATTTTTCTCATATTCTCTTTATGCATGCATAAGCATGTCTAGTCGTGTCAAAGTCAAAGTCTTTTTACTTTCTCGTCTATCCAGCAATACCACACAGAGAAATGTTCCTACATTTTATACAGTATGTAAAGTTATGCGATGGGGTCTTTATTATCAGATTATTTCTAAAAGCCAGAGGGGGCATGTTAACATCTTAATACTTTTAAAAGTGAAAATTACAGATAAAAACCACAACAACAAAAAAAACCAAAACCAAACCAAAACAAAACAAACAAACAAAAACCTATTACCAGTAAGATAAAGGAAAGTAAGAAAAGGGAGAAAGAATTTTGTTTTTATTTTTTATTTATTTAATTTTTTTGGTTTTTTGAGACAGGGTTTCTCTGTAGCTTTGGAACCGGCCCTGGAATTCGCTCTGTAGATCAGGCTGGCCTCAAACTCACAGAGATCCACCTGGCTCTGCCTCCTGAGTAATGAGTTTAAAGGGGTGTACCACCACTGCCTGGCTGAAATAATTTTTTTAAAAAAAAACATGGACGACAAAACAAACTCTGGAAGGCAAGCTACCAAACTACTGATCGCTCCAGAGATGGGGACTTCAGGAGTGAAGAGGGAACTTCCACTTCAGTGTTTAAAAAATTTCTCATTTTGAATTTATTTGTGTGTGTGTGTGTGCGCGCACGCATGTGTGGGCCAGAAGAAGGCATCAAGTCCCCTGAAACTGGAGTGACAGGCAGCTGGGAGCTATTCTATGTGGGCACTGGGAACCAAACATGGGTCCTCTGTAAGAGCAAGCATTTCTAATGACTGAGTCAGCTTTAGTGACTTTCTGCTTATGGGCAGCATGACCTTGTTAAATCTGCTGCAATAATTGCTTGCATTTTAAAAAGATGGGATGAGGGGCGCTAAAAGGCAGCACAGCTGTTAACTGGATGCTCTGACAAAGAACCTGGGCTCAGTCTTCAGCACTCACCCTCTGTAACTCCAGTTCCAAGGGCTTTGGAATGCTGACCTGGCTGGCACCAAGCATGTATGTGGTACACATACATTTCAGGATAAACACTCATAAGAATACAATTTAAAGGTGGTTATGAACACTATATGCAACACCCATAATTAAATTGTCAGCAGTTTTGAAATGTCAAAAATATAACACTGATGACCTATTCTGTCAGAAATATCTCACCAGCAGGTCATGAAGAGTAAGAACACAGTCCCTGGAGTAAAACTGCAGGTATGAGTCTTGGTTCCATCAGTGAATGAGTTGTATTGTATATCATTGAGCAAATACATGCTTTCCAGGAACTTTGCTTCTCTGATATAGCTATTAAATGTGCTAATAGTTTAGTCTACAGGAAAGCATTATGAGTAGCTTAAAGGTGGGCCCTTTAAGATGTAAGGCCCAGTAAGAAGTCTTTAGGTCACTGGATGTACACACTTAATGGGAATTACAAAGCTCTGACCTCCTTCCTGCTTGCTTTTGCTTTCAGGTCATAAGGTGAGTACTTTTGTTCCCTATGTACTATTGTCATGACATTTGCTTTGTCCTTGGCAAAAAGAAGTATTACTAATTAATCATAGTCTGAAACCTCTACAACTGTGAGACAAAGCAAACCTTTTCTCCTTAAACTGTTTTTCTCATATATATGTATATTACTGTTACTGTAATATATATTACAGTAACATATATATATTACAGTAACAGAGGATGATTACAGAGCCTCTCTTCTTAAATAAGGATAAATTTCCCTACGTCACATGGATGGTATAAGAATTTGACTCCCTAAGGCATGAAAAGTACTCAGAACATTACCTTGTCCCACAACTAATCAATAAATACTTGCCAGTACTACTATATTTTCCCAATATTACTATGTTTTAACATTTAAGAGGAAAGTAATTATAGTTCTAGTTTCTGAGGTAAGTTCAAGCACATATTTAAAAGACAACTCACTACGAGATTAGAATATATTAACTGACTCACTCCACTGTTCCCATATTTCTCTATTACATGGAGAGAACCAAATGCAAGTTCTATTTTATGCTCCCTTTCCTACAATGGCAGCATAAAAATTTGAATTTTCAAATGAAAATTGAAAGGCAAGATTCAATATAAACTATGAAATAGTCATAAAGACTCTCCATGGTCTGGGAAAGTAGCTTGGTGGTAGGGCACTTACCTAGACTGTGTTCCAATCCCAGTCCTGAAGGATGACCAGGGTTCCACCTACCTGATGTAAGGCAATGCAGGATCAACATGGTGGAGTGTTATTGCAGTGATGTATGAGAATATAAAGGTAGCAAATGTCCAAATTACAAGTGCTGATGGCAGGAAACTGAGGCCTTGCTGAAACCACCACATTTCAAACAGGTTGTCTGCAGCAAAAGAGACAAATGAGAAACAGTAATGGATGAGCTTTTCCATTCATTGTTAGCCACGCCCTCCCCACACTTACACTGTTGCTCTGCAAGCATCCCCGTACTTGGACTCTTACACTACAAGTCTCTCCTCACACCACCTCAGCACCACCTCTTCAGTTTCTCAGAACTAAGAAGACTCACCTATTGGCCAGAGCTGGAAACTTGCTCTCCACTTCAACATTTCACACATAACAAGTGTCAACCCTGATTCTTCTATTATTTCTTTGCAGTCTACCTTCTCTCTCTATCGTCACTGCTACGACTCTACCTAAACCACTATTATCTTTGACCAGATTCCTAGAGTAACTTTCTAACTGGACCCTGTAATGCTGTTAAGTATAAAGCTACCCTTCTGTATCATCAGTACCTCACTGATACCAAACTACAAAAATGCTCAAGTCCTTCATCCAAAACGCATAGGATTTGCCTATAGTCTATATATACGCTATACACTTTAGGTCATGTCTATATTATAATAATGTAAATCAATAAGATGGTTGTTATACTGTATTATTCAGATAATAAAAATATCCTTATATCTACAATACAGCTGGGCTCCTCCCTCACACCATCCCCTGCTCCTACAAATCAGTGAATGCGGTCTTTTGTTTCCTGGGGAAAAGAAAGCCACTAAAATCTTTGTAATCTCTAGACTGGCAAATGTCTTATATACTGATGAGTTGGCTGGGCAGTGTAGCCTCTAGTCAACCTTGGAAGGAAAGACTGGAGCATGACAAGAGGATTAGGATTCACATACATTAATCAATCATTGCCTCTGTAATGCAGTTTCAGTTCAGATTCCAAAGAGACAAATCAGATGAACAGACGTGACGAGGATGCCTGTAATCCACAGCATAAATACCAACACAGAAGACACCTAGATGGGGATTGCCAGTTTGTGGTATATTCTGCAGCAGACCCATAGTTTCCCTGGTCAGGCTTTCTGGATCTCATCCCTCTCATCCAGGCCCTCATGGTAAACAAGAAATGTGGTGTTTGGAGCCAAACAGGTGTTTTTTCTTTTGTCATCCAAATTGAAACTGAAACTTTGAAATCTAGAGGTCAGTGACTCTCCCATGTCTATCTCAGCCGACCTGCCTGTGTATGTGTGTCAGTGTGCCGCTCTTTTTCTCTGACATAAGGTCTCAAGCATTCCAGGCTGGCTACCTCGTTGTTGGGACTCTAAGTGTATACCATATCTGGTTGATGAGGTTCTAAGGACCAAACCCAGGGCTTCAGGTATACTAGACGAGCCATCTATCAACTGAGCCATATCAGCTTCTCAAGAAGATAGGGTCTAGAGTTTGACCTGTGACTATGGATAGCAGAGAGAAGACAAACAGCAAAGCATGTAGGGCTTCAAAATGCAAAAATGCAGGAATACCAGGGTGACAAGATCAGTATAGGGCTACCCCTGATCATAGTTCAGGTTTCCTTTATCAAGACCAATGAGTGGGAGCACAGCAGCCAGAAACAGAATGGCAAGGAAGGCATGCTGCTAGTAAGTCTGGCAAGCACCAGGGCTTCCACTATGATCAACAGTAGTCTGGACTGGGAAGCTGATAGGGAGAAAGCTTGCAAAAGGCTATGTTGATGGTAAAGGGGAAGTGGAGGAATATTTGCATGACAGCAGAGTTCCCACCATGACTGAGATACAGCTGCTCTGCTATTTCAAGAAACCTTTCTTTACTTCCTCACCCAGAGAGAACTACTTGCTGGACCTGCCTGTGAGTAATATGTCCATGGATGGCACAAAAATGAGCCACCTGGGCCCCAGGGTGCTCAGTGACCTGGCATGTCAGCAGAATACAACCACAGAAAGCCTGGGTTCAGCACCTACAGGCACACCACAGAGGAGCACACTGCCTACCTGAGGCTATCATCACTCCCACACCTCTTCTACACATTTTTATTATTTATTATTCTATGTTTGAGCCTTCTGTCTGCAGATATGTCTGTGTATGTTGGATTCCCTGGAGCTGGGGTTACAGTTAGATGGTTGTAAGCTGCTATATGGATGCTGGGAATTGAAACTAAATCCTCTTCTCTGGAAGAGCAGCCAGTTCTCCTAATTGCTTAGTCATCTCTCCAGCTCTAACCTCTACAGGTTTTTTCAAGTCTAGCTTCAACTCAAAGTCCTTGCTGTTTTCAGCAGCAGCCTGTGCCAACAAGGACACCAATCACACTAAAATAGCAACATTTTGTTTGCTTTTTCTCAGCTAATTTCAGTTTTAGGAGAACAAGAAACAGTTGTTTTAGACACTATTATATATCCAGTTCCTATATGAAGAGTTAAAAAAAATTACTTAAATACATACTACATGCCATTTTCTCCTTAAACTCTAGAATGAAGATCTTTTGTAAAAACAAGTCAAGAATGTAAATTATATCTTCATTTACTTAAATTTTTAGATATTTGTTAAAAATTAAATACATTAAAATTAAAAGTAATTGTTCTTAGTATTTCCCATCAACTTTGTAAATACCAACTCAATTTCCTTAAGTCTGTATAAGGCTCCACAATCTTCTACTTCCTTTTCTCATGCTGACTTTCCCAATAGTGAAATCTCAGTCACTTGCCACTTGTCATCTGCTTCAATCATATGACTAGTTGCAAAATAAGTATATTTACTTTGCTAAGTAAGTTCCTTTTCCTTTGTTCCAAAAAGTTACCAGTATAAACTTGATTCAAGTAATTTCCTTTCTAAACTGTCATAATCTCCAAGATATTTTCCCTTTCCTGACAGTCCTTAATGTTCTATCAATATTGTCATTTATCTATTTATTTTTCTTAGCAATTCCCTGCCAACATCCTATATGTGCACTTTCTACAGTAGGTTTTTGAGAGAATGTACAGTAGGTACATTTACTTAGTCAGCTCTTAATTGCTATTTTAATTCCTGTTTCCAATAGTTTTTCTCTCAAGTCTGTAGGAATCCAGTTCTATTATTTGTTAGTTTTATCAAGTCTTCCAGGTGCTTTTCTTAGAGTGCGACCTCTTAGAAACCTGCAATGTGACAGCACATCATCTCCAATAATTTTTTTGAAATAGTTCTTTCTTTGTCCTTCTTTGTCTCTCTTTCTCCCACCTCCCCTCCCGGGGCTCTCTCTTTTTTGTTAGACAAAGTCAACTAATCTTTATTTAGTAAAGGATAAAAGGCAATATAATCAAGCAAAGGCTAGCATGTACACAAAAGGTACTGGACAAACCTATGTATGAAATAATAAACCATATACTATACTTCTTAAAATCAATAACTAAAATTTGATCACAGACCTCCTTATAAAATGAGAAAGCAATATTAACTATAAAACTCCAAAAGGAGAAAGACCTACTTTTTTTTTTAAATCCTAGACTGGCTAAGAACTCCCTATGTAGTCAAGAAGGCTTATGAACTCATGATCATCTTGTCTCCATCACTTAGGTGCCAGAATTATAGGCATGTGCCATCACATAGTACTCGGAATCTAACCCACAGTTCCCTGCATGCTAGGTGCTCTACAAACTGAAGTACCCTGCAATAGCCCTTTCATGTGTTTTATGGCTTCCAACTATGAGCTTGTATTTGTGTGATCTTAAATCTGAAAGCATTCTTAACTATAGATCCTTAAACTACGCATCATGAAAAATCTGGTAACAGGAAAAGGTTATCTGAAGATACAACAATTGAACAGTAATCCAAATTCAGCAGGGTAACGAACCTAAAAATACCTGGGGTTATGCCTGGGCTTGCATTGCACAACTTCCGTGCAGCCTCAGCTCTAATCCTACAAGGTACAGATTGCTCTGATTCAAAGCTATTATGCGTTACTGATCAGGGTTTACTGTAAGTACAAAGTTTTCTGTTCTTAAAAAAGCATAATGGTTTAATTACAGAAAACAAATACTTTCATATTTTTCTGTCATTCCTCAGTATGTAGCATCTGATTAGTATATCTTGATTGAAATGTGTTAGAATATTTAATTTTAAAAATTTCAGATTTACAGATCTGAGCCAAAACAAACAAACAAAAAGTCATTAAATGATTTCAGTTTGGGACTAGGAAAAAAATGCTTGCAAATGAAATGGTCCTAAGTGGACTTCTGCCACCTTGTAATACCTAAATGAGCATAAGTAGGATAAAATAAAATCTACCAATTCCTTTGCCCTAGAGCAGTGGTTCCCACCCTTCCTAATGCTTCAGCTCTTTAATACAGTTCCTAATTTTGTGGTGATCCCCAACCATAAAATTATTTTTGTTGCTACTTCTTAACTGTAATTTTGCTACTGTTATGAATCATAATGCAATATCTGTTTTCTGATGGTCTTAGGCCACCCCTGTGAACGGGTTTTGACCCCAAAGAGGGTGAGACCCACAAGTTGAGAAACACAGCACTAAAGTGTCAAATATTTTGTGATTTAATCTTTAATGTAAAACTAAACAAGTTAATTTGCCAAACTAGCATTCAAATGGTAAAACTATATGTATACTAAAGAACTGTTTTAAAATAAATTTCTTTATGGCTTTATTATTGATGTTTGATTTGTTTACCTAGTTCATGTATCTATATACCCAACATCATGTAAAAATTTCCCTGATGAGAAAAAGTTATGAGTGGAAAATGTTTTAAAAGACCAGTTCTAAGGAACTTAATGTTGAGTTTGAGTCCCAGAATCCACATGGCAGAAGTTTTTCTCTGACCTCCAAATAAGCACCATTATATAGCTGAACAGGAACTTGCATGTGTGTATATACACACACACACACACACACACACACACACACACACACACACAAACAAAGAGAGAGAGGAGAGAGAAAGAGAGTGGGGGGAGAGAATTAATGATGAATTATTTCACAGAGAGTTTGTCCTTGATTTTGCTAAGCACTTGGACTTGTTACTAACCTGGGCCAACTTTGGGTTAATGCCTTGGCTTCTAGTTTTTCAGACCATGTAGACTGTGGGCAGGAACCTGGAATCAATGATGGTAGGCTTTATACAGTTTCCAGTTCTCAGATGGTATCTTTATTCCTCCGCCTAGATGCCTGGAGAAAACAGACAAACTTCAGTGGTCTCTCTGCTGAGAGGGAGAGATTTTTCTGGCCTTCCATTCAAAGTGTGTGTAGAGAGATCCTGGCTGAATTTGAGAGGAGGTAGTTCCTAGGTCATGAGTCATGTAATTAAGAGGAAATGTTTGCACTCTATCTTATGAAATATTACTCACTGATCTCAATATCATTTCATAAACTGTAAAGATGCTGTGTAGATTGTGTCACCAGGAGATCCAACTGGGAATCCTCCATTCCTGTCCCAGTAGGAAACAGAATTCTATTCCTTGCCCTTCACTGTTCTTTTTCTGTTAGAAGGCAAATGCTTCCAAAGAAGGTAACAGCTGGGTTATCTCTCTTGCTTTGGTTCCTTGTTTGACTTTTCAGCCTGGAGGATTTCCCTTTTCTTGATTTGGGAAGTATGGTTGGTTAACATAATGTTTTGGCATTTAGTTCTGGCTGGCCTGGAGTACACTTCTGTCTAAGGTACTCCAAACTTAAAACCCTCCTGTCTTATCTCCAAGTTCTGGAATTATAGGCATGGTGATGCCTGGTTGAGGAATTCCGTTTTCTTTCACAGAAAATGTGCTCTACATTTAAAAAAACAATATAATGTATTCAGACTTTAGATGTTTGGGTTTGCTCATCCCACTACCAGTAAAACAGCCTCCTTCCTATTCTACTGTTGGGTTTTTTTGTTTGTTTGTTTGTTTTTTACTTCTAGATCCTTCTTAATATTCAAAACACAGCAGAAGGCTGGAAAGACAGTTCAGTTTAAGCCAGAACCCATGTAAATAAAAGCCAGGTGGGGCATAGTGCTTGGAGGAGGAAGAGACAGGATTCCTGGGGCTCACTAGTCAGCCTAACCTACAGGGCACATTCCAGGCCAGTGAGACATTCCATCTTTAAAAGGGTACATGACACCTGAGATTGTCTTCTGTTCTCAACAAGCCCATGCATGCAGGTGCACCAGCACACACGGACACATGTACACACACAGCAGAAATGATATCTTCTACACACAACCTTTGCCATCTCTCTGCATGACAAGTACTTCCTGAGAAAGCCTGACTTGCAGTTCTCTAGTTCTTCTACAGTATAAAGCTTTAGGAAGGTATCAGAAGTGAATGAGCGAGATTCCACTTCACCAATTGTAAGAACAGGGACTCACCCATCACCACTCAATACTTCCTGAATGAACAAAAGACGAACACCAAATCATCTTAACTCTAGTAGCTGGTTTTGTATTTTCTATTTCAATAAGCAGCATTATAATTTCTCAGATTCTTGGACTTCACAGTCACTCATACAGAGAAGGCCCTCTTCAAAATCCTCACATGTTATCCCTAAAGAATGGCAATTCTATTTCTGTAAGTCACTTATTCCTTTCTTCCATCCTTCTGCTCACTGTACAGTGTACCCACTCTCGTTTAGATTCTCCATTCCTGGTTGAACTGCTCCCCCCAGCCCGAACCACTGATTCTGCATTTCCAAATTAACCATTCCCCTATATAACACCTTTTTAAAAGTAAAACTATGTGATATTGGGCAAGTCTCAAAACTCATCTGAGGGAGCATCTCCTGTGAAAAGTGGAGGTATTTTCAGCACAGAATGCACCATGCATGCAGTACTAGAAAAGGACATGTACCTATTTAAACTAATATGTAATAAAATTGCAAATTTCAGTTCCTCTGTTGTATTCATCACAACCCAAATGCTCAGAGCCAGTCTAGTGGCTGGCAACATGACAATAAAAGTACAGAATGTTTCCTTATCATGGAAAAGTTCCAGCAGACGATGCTAGATAGTTATTGTAGAAGTTACTGCGACAAGGGAAGAAACTAACACAATGGTGATGCAATGAGTAGCTGCTTTTAATATTGTCAAATACTTTAAAAGTACATTTATGCATGTGTGTTTGTGTGTGTATGTGTGTGTAAGGGGGTACATGCCAAGTGGCCAGAGAATAAATTTCAGGACTGCTTAGGAATGTTTTCTCCTTCTATTACATGTGTCAGAAAGATTGAACTAAGGTCTTCAGACTTGCGATTATCTTACACGCTGAGCCTTCCTAAAGTCCCAGTATTATTTGTTAAGCACTCTAAAAGAATAGCTGTTTCAGTGAGGTTTGTTAAAATACTAAGTCAGATAACAGATGTTAGGAACTACTATAAGTGGTCAGTCAATACTTGTTCCTTTTTACAATGTGAAAGATAAATTACCTATTTTATGAGTCCCCAAAATTTCAGTCTTCAGAACGGCACAAGCTTGTTTCTTTTGCAAATCTTAAAATCGATGTACAAAGGAAATATGTTATTATTTCAACCACATGGTTTTAAGTAGCACAGTTCTTAGTCAACAAGCAGTATCCGGGGCCTGAACATTAGAATGCAGCATTATGAACAAAATGCGTTTCTTTATAGAGCTGATGATTGAAATTTTTTATCTCACTCACATAATTAAGAAAATGTTTTAATTGTAGGAAGTCAATTTTCTTACTGTTTAGCACAGCAGACATTTCCCTAACCCCTAAACACACTGTGGTGTTTTTTTTTAATCCCACAATTATGACTTTCCAGTTATTGGATTTCAGGCAATTTAACTTAATTTCTGAGATACAGTATTCTAATTTGAAATGAGTATGAAATACTTTAATGATTTATAAATTTTGTAGTGATAACTACCCATACATGGCTGGGCATAAATTTCTTCGAGGTATGATGTATTTGTATTTTTTAGGCTTTTAAGATTCTAGCAGCTTAAATTGACAGTTTAGAGGCAAGGCAGGGTTTAACATACTATAACAGTCTGCCAGAGACAATTGAGAAACTAAAATACACAGGATGGGTGAGGAAGACTAATTGCCCATGGCCCTCACCTCCATAAGCTAAAGTATGAGAGCAATTTCCGACCAAGTAGATTAGAACTAAAGATGTTAACCATTTTAAGAAACAGTCAAGAATCCTTTTAAAGACATGCAAAGCAAACAAGAGGTCTTAAGTTCAACTTCCAATACCAAAAAAGAGAAAGTTTTAGAATTACTTGAAATTAAAATGTTAACGAAGTATTTTGCATCTCTCCCCAATCTTCTCTGCTTTCTTTGAAGATCCATGAATCAGAAATGCTGTTAATTTTTTTCACATTAAGGAGTCACTGGTAATAAGATGAACTTTTTTATGTTGTCCCATCTAAGTGGTGACAGCTAAACAATATAAAAAATGCAAACTCTAGATGTTCCAAGTGAACAAACAGGTGGCCCCGGGCTCTTTTTCAGAGATACACAGGACCATCAGGTCCCAAACAAAGCATAAAAATGACTACTTTCCTGAACTCCAATATGGCCTCTTGACAAATGTAATATTTTCTAATAATCCTAAAGCCTCCAGTTACACGGCCAAGAAATGAGAATTTGAATTTGTCGCACTTGGGTACTTCTTTATAAATGAAAATTTGGAAAACTTATTCCTGTTTCACTGTTGTTCAAAGGATGGCGACTGCTAGGATTCACAGGACTAGTAATTTCCTTTCAAATGGGGGCCACTCCCTGAAACACAATCAAGGGCTGTAGACAGAGCTCTGTGTAAACACAAGGTCAAGTTTCGAACTTCCCCAGCCCCCACCAGCTAGAAATAAGGGCTCAGGAATGACAAAAGGCACTCAAAGGTTTCGTTAGCTGCTTGAACAAAAGCAGAGTGTTGTTAATACTTTTTTTCCTTCTCCCTCTTATACCCTCCTCCCCCCCAAGTCTGGTAGTACAAGAGCTGAGCTGTGCCTGGGACAAGGCAAATAAAAGCGACACTAAGCTTGACACGAAGCACTACTTGGGAGCACGCTGGTGGTAGAGATTCCAAAGAGAGAAAAAGGGGGGCACGGAGGCCTCAGCCTGGTCTTCCTCCACCGCAACCTGTGGGTTTCCGGAGCTGGCCCGAGAAGGGTCCTGTGCACCGTGAAGCTCACGGAGCCAGGTGAGGCGCCCGCCCCGAGCG
>LOEQ01005102.1:26086-57122 GCA_001685075.1 Bramus lutescens
GTAGTGCAGCCAGGAAGCAGAGAAAGATGGATGCTGTTGCTCAGCTACCTTCCTTCATTTTCCTTCTCAGTCTGGGATCCCAGTGCATGGGGTGATGTCACGCATATTCAAGATAGATCTGGCCTATCCTCAGTTAACCATTTTGGGAAATGTCTCATAGATACACCCAGGGGTATGTTTTCAGGATGAGTCTAAATCCAGTCATTTGACAGTGAAGATTTACTATTACACCTACCTTTCCTTACTATCCTTGCCTTTCTGTCAGATTTTGCCAGTCAGCTTTCTTATCTACATATCTGAGTAATGATACTTGATTGATTCATGTGTTCCTTTCTTCACCTGGCTTTTAAATTAGCTGAGACCACACCTGGAATAGGAGACTTTCTTTAAAAATAAAAATACCCCATAGCTGTAAAATAATGGAAATGAGGAAAAAGTGATTAAATATTAGGTGTTTTTACAAATTTACAGAAAGGAAAAGATAAAACCAGGAAAACTAGTGTGCCTTTTTTTTTTTGGTATGTAATTGTTATTTTGCTGTTTCCTGACATTGTATGCACACTAATAGTTGAAGTCCTCTCTGTTTTCGTGATAATACTGTAGCTTATTAAAATCTGTGTAGGCTGCAAGAAGGTCCTGTGTTTTTAGTTCTCCAAAGCAGAGCTATTCAGTAGCATTTCTGTGGTTGTTGGAGTGTTCTTTGTGTGGCTAAGATGGTAGTAAGCCACTTGACTACTGAGCATTTAAAAGTATAACTATAGAGCTGAATTTTTTTTGTCTAATTATACTTAATTCAAACCAAAATATGTGCACATGGCTAATGGCTACTGTGTTGGGACAATGGGACTTAGAGGATGCTGAGTCTTGGAGGAAAAAGAACAGTAGACCTGAGCCCAGAAGAGGGGATCCTTAGTCACAAAGGGTTCCTTGGCCATTTCAGTGTATTTGCATGACCATATACTGCCTCAGGGTTTGTGCCTCTGGTTTCAGAGAGGTATGTCTTATATGGTCCTTATAATAGCCTCAGTTCTAAAAGTGTGGAGTACCAATAAAATGCTTTAAAGAAGATCATTATTGTTTAATACTAAGTTATAAACAAATCTCTAGCAGAGAAAAACCCTTTTCAGTGTAGAATATACTGATATTTTACAGCTCTTGAATATTAATATAGTGTAACTTGACAACTGCTATGTAAGAAAATACTGTGATAATAGTAATTTTTTACATAGCCTAGACACAAAAAAGGCACAATGTTTAAATCACCATCATTTAAAAAAAAACAACAAAGTATTCTTTATGAATGTGACTATAAATATATGAAAAATAGTTTCAGGCCTTCACAAACCAGAACATCTTTGCCATAGTATTGTTCTATGAACCGTTGTAAACACATGTAAAAAACAAGTTGCTTGATACAGAAAATGTGAGAAATTTTTGTATTGTTGACCATTCTCGGACATTCTCAGTATGCATCACTACACTGGGAGCAAGAAGTCCTGCAGTGAGAAGTGAGGAATGTGCTTAGCACTGTGGACCCAGTGTCTCCCTGATGAAGTGAGGGGATGCTGTGCTAGTTCCCTTGTGGTTTGGATTGCTTCTTTAGGCAGCATTTCCAGGTATGGTAACAAACATTCTTGAATCCTAGATCTTGGGAGGGAGGTAGAGGCAGGAATTCTAGACTAGCCTCAGCTACCTAGAGATTTGAGTCCAGTCAGACCCTTCCTCATAAAATAAGAAAAATTTTGATCAGCATGGTGCTACAGGCCTATAATCCCAGAACTTGGAAGGTAGAAGCAGAAGGAATTCAAGGCCGAACCAAACTTGGCTATACAGAGAGTTTGAAAATAGACTGGGCTGCATAATTCCCTGTTTCAGAATAACAGAAATGAAAACAGGATGTCAAGAAGTCCAGGCTGGCTGTCAACTAACTGGATAGCCAGGGTTGACCTTGAGTTTCTGATCCTCCTGCTTTCACCTCCCAAATGCTAGAATTACAGGCAGATTCGCATGTAAGGTATTATATTGATTAAATAATGGGGGGATTTAGAGAAGACAATGCAGCCTCTCCTAAGAGTTCTGTAAAATTCCTGCAAAGTAGTTATCCTTTGAGAATTGTAAAGGATTGATTCCACACAGAAATCAAAGTCTGCAGATGCTTAAGTACCTTCCCTAAAATTGTCTTAAATGCACATATAATCCATATGTACCCTTCCATATTCTGAAAACAATCTCTAGACTACTGGTAATAGATGTTCTTAAGTAGCTATGTGTAGTATCATTTAAGAAAATAAGAAATATTGGTATAGATGCAGGTTTTCATACTTTAGAACTTTGGCTGGTTGAATCCCTTGGTTACAGAACCCAGACACACGGGGGATCTATTGTTGTTAATGGAGACCTTCTTGAGCACTCTTAAAGACAGGGAGTTTGATTCTAACAATCCTAGTTACTTCAAGCTTCAATAAGTTCTTTTTTATTTAGTTCTTGCATCATCTCCCACACCTTTCAACCAGGAGTACTTCTCTAGGAGATGAAGAGAAATTGGGCTGGCAAGATGGACTTAATGGATAAAAGCAGTAGCCTCAGTCTAATGACCTGAGTTCAATTTGTGGACTTACATGGTAGAAGGAGAAAATCTCTGACCTCCGCATGATTCCCCTCCCTCCCTCCCTCNCCCTCCCCCTTCCCCCTCTCTCTTGTGCACACATGTGCGTACACACACACACACACTCTCACGCACACTAAGTAAATGTGATTGAAATGAAGATTAAATATCTGCTGTTAAACATTTTAGCCAAACTGAGGTAATGAAAATATCTGAGTATTCTGGTTTTCTATTTTTATTTATTTCACAGGCACCTCTCTGGGCATACATTGCTTGTGCATGTGGCCTTTTCATCTACCAGTCTTTGGATGCTATAGATGGGAAACAAGCAAGAAGAACAAATAGTAGCTCTCCTTTGGGAGAACTTTTTGATCATGGCTGTGACTCACTATCAACAGGTATTGTTGTTTTTTAATACTGAGAATTATTAACTGATAGAAACAATGTGATAAGTGCTGGAATAAATTTAGTTAGTTCCCAAGCAGATGATTTTATATTAAATTTTAGTGTTTTTTTAAACTTGTGGTTCTGGTTAATGCTTGTTCATTGTTGGCAATATGGGAAAATTTGGAGCCTAAACTTACTTGTATTTATTTTTAACCCTAAGTTTTGGTTTTGGCTGGTTTTGTTTTGTTTTGTTTTTGTTTTTGCTTGTTCTTTTCCTAGTGCTTGGGGTTCAAACCCAGGGTTTTACATATGCTAGGGTAGTCAAGCCTGATGTGGGATGTCCTACTGTATATGTGTTGCTTTTATTGGTGAATGAATAAAGCTGTTTGGGCCAATGACTTAGCAGAGTAAAGCCAGGTGGGAAATCTGAACAGAGATGGAGAGAGAGAGAGTACGCAGAGTCAGGGAGACACCATGTAGCTGCTGAAGAAGACAGATGCCCAGCCTCGTGGTGATACATAGATTAATAGAAATGGATTCATTTAAGATAAAAGATTTAGGTAGAAATATGCATGAGTCATCGGCCGTACAGTGTTGTAATTAATATAGTTTCTATGTGATTATTTGGGTCTAGGCAGGTAGAAAACGGATGAGCAGTCTCCATTTACACAAACTTTCTTCTACAATCTTCAGCTGAGAACATTTTCTTTTTAAAATATTAGAGTATAATTGTCATTTTATATCTCATGGTTTTAAAAAGTACAGTAATGGGTAAGTGGTAGTTCATGACCTTGTATTTGAATAAAGCTTAATTACAGATAGAGTATATTATATGTTTGAATTATAAATATGCAATAATATAAGTATCAAAAGACTGATGTGATCAAGTTTAGAGATATAACATACAGCATGAGGATTATAATTAATAATATTGTGTTGTATATTGATAATTTACTAAGAGCAGAATTTTGATCTTTCCTCCACAAAGCTAGTAATGGCGAGGTTAATTTTAGTGACTCTTTCATAACGTGTATATATATATCAAAACACTACTAGGCAATTTTTTTTAAAGGATAGAAGGAAAAGTGCTGGTAGTGGGTTGCGCCTGCATACGTGAAGTATAGATGATAATGTCTGTATTTGTAGTATGTTGCAAGTTTTTCAAATAATACTTGAGTGTATTTTTACTTAAAAACTTAAAAATGAAATTGAAGTGGGCATTGTGGTGTAAACCTGACATCACCTGAGAGGCTCCAACAGGAAGAGCGTAAGCATAAGGATAGCATGAGCTATGGACTACATAACAAGATCATATCTCAAAATAACAATCAAAACAAATATTAATTTCTAACCAGTCTTCCTAATAGGGGCACTTCCCTCCTTATTTTAAGTCTTTGGTTCTATCATTTTCATGGTTTTTAATTTTTTTTTGAAAGTCTTGATAGTTTTATGTCTGAATCCAGCTTTGCATATCAAAATCATTAGTTCTTTGTGTCCTGCTGGTAGCCTGTTTGTTAAGATGAAGAACAGCTAAGTAAATCAGATTAAGGAAAACTCAAACTTTCCACTGAATAAAAACTAGCTAGGTAACTTGAAAGACTATTAGAATTAATGAGGAAACATAGAATGCCAAGTATTTTGTTTTTATAATTTAAAATAAGTCATGTTATATTATAGTTTGTTTCAGACTTATAGGAAATCTTTTTCCCATATATGACTCATAATGATAGCTGTGAAAAAGAAAGGACAGTTTTCTAGTCTGAACAAGTAGGTCCCTTTGATTGTTGAAGCTCTCTGGGTTCATTGGTTGCTTATGTTTGTTTGTTTGCTTTTGTTTTTTACTCTATGCTTAAACAGTTTGTGCTTTTTTGCGGGATTTGTGTTGTTTTTAAAATTGGGAGTGTACATGTATGTGAGATCCCCAACGCAGCTCCCTTCAGAAGCCAGAAGAGGAAATCAGACCCTTCAGCTAGGTTGTGAATCACCAAAATCCGTGTTGTAACCAATTTCAGGTCCTCTGCAAGAGTAGTATGTGTTCTTGACCCCTGAGTTTTCTCTCCAGTCTCTCTTTTTATTGTTTTGAGACAGAATATTCTATTGTAGCTAAGGCTGTCTTTGAACTCCATCCTCCTGCCTTAGCTTTTCTAGTGCTGAGATAGACATTTGTTTGGTAGCATGTCCAGCAGCCTGAAACTTTTTACTACTCATTTAGTACTACTAAGTATGGAGAATTCAATAGGCTGAAGTGTTTTAGTTTCTTTGAGAATTTTGCCCTAGCTGAGTGATTTAGTAAAAACAAACAAAAAGACCTTAAAATTATGATGTAAAAAAATGTAAATATCACATAACTGAAAATAGATTATCTTTAGCTCATCTAAGATGATTTTCAGCCCAGTTGATGTTATAGATGCCATTCAGTTTTCATTTTCATTTTTCTTCTGCAGTTTTTGTGGTTCTTGGAACTTGTATTGCAGTGCAACTTGGTACAAATCCTGACTGGATGTTTTTTTGTTGTTTTGCTGGGACATTCATGTTCTATTGTGCACACTGGCAAACATATGTTTCTGGAACATTGCGATTTGGAATGTAAGTAATAATAGTAATTTTGCCTTTGCTTTCAAATATGGAGAATGTTGCTTATAGATATTAAGTATCAAAAATTGATCAAGTAAACTATTTAAAACCATTTTCTCTTTGTTGTATATCTCTCTGTATGCCTTTGGGAAAGAAGTACCAGAATCACCCAGTAGTATTTTTAAAGTAGGACGAAAAGCTCCAGACTCATCATCACGGGTGTTTCCAGATTCATTTTTTTATCCTACTGTTTTTCCCCATAATTCCATGTTTTATTTTGACATATAGAATTAGTATTATTATTATTTTCAGGCAAGGTTTCTCTGTAGCTTTGGTGCCTGTCCCGGAACTAGCTCTTGTAAACCAGAGCTGGCCTTGAACTCCCAGAGATCCGCCTGCCTCTGCCTCCCGAGTGCTGGGATTAAAGACATGAGCCACCACCACCTTATTTTTAAGAGAGAGTTTCTGAGCTGGGGAGATGGCTCAGTCGTTAAAGCATGCACTGCTTTTCTAGATGTGACCTGTGTTTAGTTCCTAGCACCCATGTCAGGTGGTCCATAACCACCTGTAACTCCAGTTCCTTCGGATCTGACACCTTCTTGCAACTATCCACATATTGTCACATAATTAAAGCTAAATATTTCTTTGAAGAAAAGGATGAGTTTTTAAGAGCAAAGAACAGGTCTTTAAGTGTCATAGTTTAATTATTTATAGTATTTTATACTGTTTTACTTACAGATCTACAAAAATAATTCAGTTGATAGCACATTATTTAGCTTCTTTTATTTCTTTTTTTTGCTGCCAACAAAATGTCTGAGAATTTAAAAATGAAATACATATAAACATGAGTGAAAAGTTCCTACCTGTTGATCAGTACTTTGCCATAATGATTAATGAGTAAATCTTGGGTAGTCTTGGATTGTGATTAAGGATGGCATTCACCATCTAGGTTTTTGTATGTTTGTTTTGTTGTTGTTAGATTTACTTATTTTTATTTGATCTGTATGGCTGTTTTGCCTGCATATATATCTCTGTGTGCCACATGCATTCAGGTCCCTTGAAACTATGGTAAGAGGTGGTTGTGAAACACCTTATAGGTGCTGAGAATCCATCCCAGGTCCTCTGGAAGAATAGTGCTTTTAACCACTGAACCATCTCTCCAGCCCCCACCATCTGATTTTTTTAATTAATTAATTATGAATCACGTTTATTCTTTCTTTTTGGTTTGGGATAAATAAAAAAAGTTGAGAAATGGCTATGTTTATGAACTGTCAAAATAAAAATAGCCTTATGACTACAAAATATTTTAACCTAGTATCTGAATTTCTGATGGCTTTATTTATTTACCTGCTTATTTAGATCCCCAGTAGGATTAATTTTAACAAGCATCAAAAAGCCTAGATAGGCTACCTAGAAATTCAGTTGCTCACCACAGACTCAGTTCATCCGATTTTTGTTGAATTTTTAAAAGTAGAACTTAGGGACCATTGAAAATGACTAAATAGATAAAGGCACAAACACATTGTAAGAGAAAATTTTAATACAATTTTTAAATAGAACTTAATAAAATAAATAGTTACTAATATCTTGGTGCTCTTATTTTAGAAGAAGTTTCTAATAATTTTAAAACTGAGATTTAGAGAATATTTTTAAGGTCTTAACCAAAGTTGGCATGAATGTTCATATGAAAATTTTTATATGCATTTATCAATTATTTATGAAATGGTCCAGACTCTGAAAATGTTGAAGAATTCTAATTTAAAGATAATAGTAATTGACTGTGTAATGTTGCTTTGTTTTCATAGTCTTTGCCTTAAAATAATATTTTCATAGTCTTTTTCTGCTTGAGGTAAAATCACAAATGTTTTTAAAAATTCTAAGATCTTTGGATTTTTTTTTCTTAATTCAATTGGAAGTTTTAGTGATGCTGGTGTTTTCTGAAATGCCATGACTTGTTATCTAGATTTCACACCATTCATGTTTTCATTGCTTATTGTCTCAGGGTTTTGGTGTTGTTTGGACTTTCGGATTAAGGGGGAAGGGTTAATTTGTGTACTGAATCTCAGTTGTATTTTAACTTTAACCTTATTTACCAACCAGTCCCTTTCAATTTTCTCTTTCTCTTTCAAGTAATGCAACACCAGCTATATGGTGGGGAACTGGAGGGGGGGGATTATGAAAGTGGTAAAAAAAAATGACATAGACAGTAGTAGTCTTAGGAACAGTTTGATATTGTGGCTTTATATCTTGCAGTCTTAAAATCTCCTGTGATAAAGTATCTATGCAGTCCCATGACTATAAGGGAGTAACAGAGATAAGATTGATAGAGATACAGAAATTCTTTTTGTCTTTTCTGCTTTGCTAAGAAATGTGGCTTTTATCCGGATCTGCCGGGAACTTTTGCAAGACCTTAAGCTGGGAAATGACAGAGTACCTTTAGAAAAGTCAATCTGGCAATGTGATGGAGAGTGCACTAGTTTTGAGTGTGACAAAAGCAAAAGATCCCTAGTAATAATCAGCATAGTTATAATTAATATGAGGTGCTGTAAAGCTTACATTAACACAATGGCAATGTTCTTGTAGGGAAAGGGTAGGATGGAGAAAGACTTCAGAAGCAGGTACTGTGGGATATAGTTTCTCACTAGGTACAGGGACTAAATAAAAGGACAGATACTATGATGACTTACCCACAGTTTTGCTGTATTGGAAGGTTGTATGGAAAGTGGAGAAAGGCACGTTAGAAAAACAAATCTATTAAGTAGCAAATTCTACCCAGAAAATGTATGCTAGGGATTCTGTACATCTGAATAGAATAAGAATGACAGAACATTTAGGGAGGGGGCTTGGAAAGAAGGCTGTGAAAATAATTGACTAATCAAATTGGGAGGATTTTTGTTGAAATAAAGTCAGGAGATAGATGAATTTCAAGAAAGAAGGACGTTTAGTGCTTCCAGGACTCAAAATGAGGTCGGAAAAGTAAATACTGAATTTGGCAATCTGAGCTGTCCATAATAGTTTCTGAGTAGTAATTTAGGGGCTAGATTGTGGAGAGATAAGTTATTTAACTTCTAGTTACACTCTCCAGGTAATTTCTGAAATATATGACTAATAGAAAGCAGAAAGGAATTGGTTAAAGGAGAGGACAGAGGACACACACACACACAAATTAAGCATGCAGAAGAAATCACTAGAACATAGATTGAAATTACTGAGAAATAGAGAAAATAATAATGATTTGTAGAGCAAGATAGCTCAAGATTCAAGACTCAAGTTTTCTAGGATAGACATATAGCTGAGTGGTAGAAAGTTTGCCTAACATACTTGAAGTCTTGAGTTCAACTCCCTAATTCTGCCCAAAATTAATTTAGTAAAATACCTGGTAGTATTGAGGCCAATGTAAATATAATTCCTAAATTAAATCAAGTGTCATAAAGGAAATTGTACAGCTACATTGAAGCAATACTGAATTTCGTTTATAAAGTAAAAATGAGCTATAGCATTCATGGAAAAATGCCGATAGTACTTTACATGTGAGGAACTACTCATCAAAAAACCAGTACGCTAGAGGATAGAGAATACATAAAGCCTCCCAAATACTGTTAGCGTTCACAAGTTTTCCTCATGACCAAGTATAATAAGTGTGGTTAGATTAAGTTCAGTCAATTTTGTATACATAAAAGATCATTTCTTTTTGCTTCAAAATGAACAAGGCCAATTCTCAGCTGTAGTTTAAATAAAGAAATTTTTAGATATAACTTCTTTTTACTTTTTCTTAGGGAAATGAAAGCAACCTCGACATTAGAAATATTACTTTTGAATTCTTTTATTTGAATTGTTTTAGTGTCATTTTTACATGGGTGAAAGGGATCCTGAACATTTCCTTTTTACATGTGATAAATTCAGATCTACATGCTTTCAGTAACCTTATCAAATAAAATGTTTTCCAAATAAATTTGTAGATGGATATAATGGTGCATGCCAGAACTTGGGTAGCTGAGGAAAGAGGATTGGAATATCAGAGCCAGCATGGGCCACATATGAAGAATCTATCTCAAAAAATTAAGCAAAAAATAAAGACATTTTTGTTCTTCTTAGTCTCTTTCATGCTAATGTTTTTAGTTCCAATTTTAAGTTCATAATATCTTGAACAACTGTAAGCAAAACATTTTAGTTCATCAGAGATAGAGAGATGGCTCAATGGTTAAAAGTATGTACTGTTTTTTCAGGGGACAGATTTTGGTTCCCAGCACACCTACCTGGCAGCTCACAGCCACCTGTTATGTTCATCTCTGAGGGATCTGACACCATCTGGCCTCTGAATCTAATAAATAATTTTTAAAGGATTTTAACTCATCTGTGACTAAATACTTTTCATTTAAAATATAGCATTGTGAGGAAAAATGGGCTTTGAACACATATTTTCAAAGTGTGTGAGTACATCTTTTAGGCCTGTGCTGTGGTTACAGCTAATATCTGCCTTCCACAGAAAATGGTAGTGACTCTAACATCTAGACAGACCCTTGTCTCACGGTCCTCTCAGTCCAAGTCAGTGCCAGTTATTCACACTCACCCAAGCCTAGCCTAGCCCTTTATATTTTTGTTTGCGTTGATCTGAAGGATTGGGGAAGAAAATGAAGTCAGGGAGCTCAATAGGAGAGCTTGGCTGGTGAGAAAAGAAACGTGTTGAGTTGACATAGAAGAAAGGACATAGTAAGTCCCTGCAGATGGCATGGGGTTAGCTGGTGCCAGATGCTACAGGAGTGTTGGAAGTGAATAGTTTTCTTTCTGTATGTTGAGATAAAGAAGTATTGTGTGCTGTGAAAAATATTGTATTCCTTTTCCATTTACCACAGCAGTTGTATTTTAGCTCATTTGTGATCATCTTTAAATGATGATAGTTTAGATTATATGAAAGTTCTTATTTCTAGTCTTAAGTCTTTAACTTCCTATATCTGGGTGTTTGTAGATTAATACCCTACAGATGTGTGTATAGAATTAAATTTATTTATTTAATTCTATGGCTCTAACTATATGGCCCTGGCTGCACTGGCTGGCCTGGAACTGTAGGCTACAACCGGGCTGTACTCAAAATACAGAGATTCACCTGTTTCACTTCCTGAGTACTGGGAGTAAAGGCGTGTGTTATCATGCTCCAAAAATCATTTTTAATGAAATATGCTTACTGAGCTACCTTAATCTTTTAATAGAAACTGTATTTATGCAAAACATTGGCCTTAAAAAAAATCCCCCATACTCTAAAGGCTGAACTCTTTGGGAATGTTTGTTTGTTTGAAATACGGTCTTACTCTAGCCCAGGCTGTTCTAGAATGCAGTTAAGTGAATTTAATGTAAAGTGATCTCTGACGTTCTCGTTACGTATAAAGTCTGAGAGTGTATTAATTTTATGGCATTATTTCTAGTGTACTTACAATTTGGTGGAATATTGACTTCCACAATACCTTTATTTCATTTTTCAGTCTGTCCTATTAAGATTTTATATTTATTTTAACTACAAATGATACCATAAAAATTATTTCTATTAAATAAATTTACATCTTTCCCTCCATAGTTATAATTAAAAATATTAAACTATATATTCTACTTGTAGTCTGAAAACTCTATTTTCTGGTTCAAGTAATAATTTCTTAAAAATAATTTATTGAAGACTTATAATAAAAGACTTGTTGAAACTGGTAATGTGGCTAAATGGTAATACACATACCAGCTGTGTGCATGGACTAGGTTTGGTATCCAGTATTACTAAAAATATTTAAAAAACAGAGTAAGTAAATCTTTTTAAAGGCTTCTTTATTTTTATGATTGTGTGTGTGTGTGTGTGCGCGCGCATGCGTGTGCAAATGCCTGTATGTGTGTTTGTACACCACTTTAATGCAGTATCTACAGAAACCAGAAGAGGGTGTCAGATCCCCTGGAACTGGAGTTAATTATAGAGGGTTCTGAGCTGCCTTGGTGGCTACTAGAAACTGAATCTCAGTCTATTACAAAAGCAGCCAGTGCTTTTAACCACAGAGCCACCTCTGTAGTCCTATATTTAATTTCTTAATGTTAATGTCTAATCCATTTTCTGTTGAAGAATCAGGATGCTGGACACGGAGTACTTGTGTACTCTGTGTATATGCTCAAGACTTTATCACATAAGTCACTAATGTGAGAGATCTTTCTTTTCGTGCCTGCCTAGCTGTGTGTTGGTGATGATTTCCTTGTGACAGAATCTCATCTTAGACTTAAACTGTTCTTGAACTCTTATTTGTGCCTCAGGCTACAAATCCTGGAATTCTAGGCAGAGCCTGGGCTCATTCTTTGGGAGCCTAGTGTTATAGATACTATTCTAAGATGAATATTTTTATTAGTGTAAAAATGAAATTATAGTTAGGGTTTCTTGATCATTGGGTAAATTTAAGAACATATTTCTATTATCAGCATTCTTGGTTCTTAATTTAGATTAATTTTAATTTTTCTTTAAAGGGTATGCTATATAATTCTTTTCTTTGATTATTTATATTCCAAAACTTGTTATCATAATTGCACTGGATATTAATTTAAGAAGTAACTAATTTATTGTAGTTGAATTATGATATTGGTGTGGAATTTGGGAGGAAGGCGAAGGAAAGGAAGATTTAGAGATTAGTAGGCAGTAGACAGGATGGCCAATTTGATTTGGTTTTTGAAACAGAGTAGCCTCAAACTGGATAGCCAAAGGTGGCCTTGAACTCTTGGGTCTCCTGCCTATACCTGCTAGGTGTTTCCCACAGCCAGCTTGTTTATTTGATTTTTTTTCTCCATCCAGAGCAAAAGAGACCATCTTCATTATATTATTCTTTCTTTTTTTTTTTCATTTCCACATGTACCTACCTAATAGCTACCTCTTGAGATAGAAGAAGTAGGAAAATTATTACCAGATTGTGACTTTCAAAAAAATGTTTATTTTTAAAATGGTGCTAGTAGAAAGAAAGAAATATCTTCTGATCTTGCAGGGAAAAAAACATGTTTTAAAAATTGGGTGGCAGTATATAATTCGGTTGGTATAGTGCTTGCCTAGCATACACAAAACCTTGGATTCTGTCTCCAACCTCATAAGCAAACCTGACAGGACTTGGTTATAATCTGAGACTCTAGAGGTGGAGATAGGAAGACCAGAAGTTTAAGGTCTCCCTTTGGGTAGAGATTTAGAGGCCAGCTGGGCTAGGAACCCTGATTTTCTTTTTCTGTTCTTTTTTTTTATTTTTTTATTTTTTTATTTTTTTAGTGTTTTTAGTGGTGTCACAGGCCTAGGTAAGCAAAAATAGGTGAAACAAGGCCAGGGACCAAAGATGCCTTAGTAGCTCCATGGTAGGCTACTTAGTAACATGCACAAGGTCCTTGGTTTGATCCCAAAACTGGGGATAATACGTGATCCTGTGGAAAGATGAATAACTCATATCACAAAATTTATTTAAATAACTTTGTATCACATTAAATTATGTACTAGATTGAAATTAAATGCATTTGTTAGCTGTCTTGCTCAACTCAGAAATAAAATGAAACTTGCAGATAATTGGGAGCCAGGAATGTAGTTGTCTATAAGAAGGTCTGCTGGTTTTTATTACTGGAGGGACTTGTGACTTAGTAAAATTACATAACAAATAACATTTGCCACTCTTCAGTAATTGACTATATTTTTAGTACTAATATTTCTAAGTGCCTACTTACAAGTCATTTTAGTGTGGTATATTTCAACTTCTTAAACTACTAATGTGATTTGAATAAGAAATATTTATGTATGCACAAGGATAGCTTAATAGCACATGAATTGTATCATTTGGTCTGGAGTCTTTATAAAGGTCATGCTTCCTTTGAAATCTAGTTTTTGCTACCTGTTTAAATAGGGCTCATTAGAAAAATATCTGAATAAAGTTATTTTGAAATGTTTGTTTTCTTATGCATAGATTCGATGTTACAGAGTCCCAGATCATAATTATATTATTCCAGCTTCTCTCAGGAACCCTGGGGCCTTGGTTCTGGAACTTCACGGTAACTGCTAGAATCTTCATGCAATCTAATGAACAATGGTGTGAATTCAATAAAGACAGCACCTTTGTCATGCACAGAATGTTTGAAGAAATGAAAATTCAAATGTTTCTGGTGATATTTTAGAGATAAATGTTACTAGAAAATGAATTATTTTAAAATATAATAGGGCAATAAAAATCTACCCTTTACATACATACATACATACATACATACACACACACACACACACACACACACACACATATACACAAAACTTTTCAAAAGCAGTATCTCTAGTTTGATGCCGGTGACAATTCTGTCTCCCATTTACCTATAGTACTTAATATTGTTTACAATCCATGTGATATTTTTAAAGCACCTTTCCACCATTATTTTTATCTTTTTCTTTCATGCATATGAAAGAAATATATTTATATAAATATTGTTTATATACACACATTTAAAAACAAAAAACAAGCAGAGTTTTGTTTTTCAAATAAGTTGAAAAAACTCCAAATTCATATAGGAAACATTCTGCTTATTTTCTTAACTTCTTATGCATGTCCTTTAACTATTCGTTCTAGTTCTGCTCGGATTAGCAATAATCTTGGTGTTAACAAAAACAAACAGTAATTTCACAAATTTACACTAAAAGCTAGTCTCATCTAGTCCCATTTCTGTTTCTTTCTAATGTTTTCTTCTCTTTTTTGTGTTTCTGAAACTACCCTTAGCGCTCTTGTTTCTATAGTCATCTTTTGAATGCCTTCCCTTTTCACCCTTTTTTTCTCTAGTAGATTTATGTTTTCCTGATGAAGTGCTAACTGTTAATATATGGGGTTTTCCTTCTCGTGTTAGAATTATTGTTTTGACCCTATGACTTTTAGGAAATGTTTCCCTAGTCAGGTAATCTTTCAACTGTAATGGGGAAGTTTATTTACAAGCAGGAGTACTTATTTTACCATTTAAGAAATGTTGGGAAATATTTGTCCGTATGAAAACTTGACAAATCATTCTGACTGTGCAAGCCTGCATTACTTCTCTTCCCCTTTAGCAGAGAACTCTCTGAAGGGCACATTACAGCATTCTAAACTTAGATCTCAGTGACTGTGTGATAGTGTTGGAGACAAAAGAACTTTGGGATGTGGAGAATACTGAGAAATTCATTAGTAGGTTCCAGTAGCCATTTTCATTTGAACCTCGCTCTGCCCTTCATTCTTCTCTCTCCAAAGACCTGTATTACTCATTGTAATTGTCTGGATACGTTGTTTGTGATAGCTCATTGTTTGTTATTAATAATTGGGGCTAACCACATTTTTACCTGTAATACCAATGAAAGTAACAGTCAGAATGAAGGCAGTGTTATTTACTTTCATATTGTTTGTTTATAAAAATAAAAATAACAGGTATTTTGGTCCAGGAGGTAACTTGGTGGTTGAGTGTTTGCCTAGCATATCCAAAGCCATGACTTTGATCCCCAGCATCAACAAAAGGATTTTTTTTAAAGTACCTTAAATTTATGGAGCCCTTTGTGCTGTGCTAAAATATTTTTGGAGACTGATACATTTGCATGTGACAAAATAGTTTTATTTTCAAAATATGCTGTTGTCTCCAGATAGGCTGCTTTTGTTTTCATTGGGTACTAATGTTCAGAGATTTTCTTTTGTTCCTTGTATTTATTGCTTTGTCTTATATGATCATTCTTTTCAATGATCAATGATTTTAACTGAAATTAAATCATCAGATCTATTAAATTTTATTCAGAGTTGGAGGAAAAGAGCTTTAGAAAAAATTGTTTTTACTAATTTGTTTCTAAATGAATTTATTACCCTTTAAATTTCCTCTATTGTCTATTCTAGTCTAGCAATTTTTGGTAAAATTGTATTACAATACAGAAACATCACCCTGAACTGATAATAAAAAGTGAAAACTTAAGACAAATTATTATCTCAACTGATAGATTAAAAATTAAAGAATTTTGCAATTGCATTAAAAACAACACTCCCCTTACTTGTTCAGGGTTCTGCTTATTTTCTCTGTAACTTTGGAAAAGTCACTTAACACTTCTGAGTTTCCTCAAATATAAAATGGTAATACTGTTTCTACCTCTTAGAGTAGCTGTAAGGATAGGAAGTATTAAAAACACATACTGCATATAGTGAATCTTCTTTATATTCATATTTTAAAGCCTTAACAACTTCCAATATTATACAGATTTCTTCTAGAACTGACTGATAGAGAAGAAAAGCAAGACAGTAATTCTTTAACTGTATACTGACTTGATGCTAAATGGGCGAAAAAGACCCTGAGTTATTCTGTTTCAAAAGTTACCATTTAAATCTGTATCTACCCCCTAGTTCCTCTGCTTCAGAGGACTTTGGCTATGTTTGTCTTTATTTACAGTTTTCAGTGGGATTTCTCTCTTTAATTTTCTCAGAAAAATCTAAGGATCTGTACTCATGTGGTAGGTAATACTATTTTATAGTAAATTAACTTATTTAAAAATAAACAGATTTGTCTTTTCTCTATGTAGTATTTGAATTAAAAATACTTGGATATATTGTTGAGCTATATTGTTAACATTAATTAATCAAAGCTTGTCATGCATCATTTGCTTCTTATGAAGGGTAGAAAGTAAAATATCTTGGCTGATCTTTATTACAGTCTTCTAACACTGTACCTCACCCATAACATTTGACATCCATATCCATTTACAAACAAATCTGTAGTTAATAATAATCCTAATCATTGAATATGATTCCCAAGTCCTTCAAATTGATGATTTTTAAGGGAAATGCTTAGTTTTTATTTTCATTTTTAAACATAAGTTCAGGAGTCAGAATACAAACTAGGGAAATTTTTTTGTTTTGCTTTTCTATTCTGAATTTATCCTTACTTCATATGCTATGTTAACCATGCTAATAGTAAGCCCAAGTTACAAAAAATTTACTATTTATGATAGAAATAGTTAACTTACAAATTAGCTGCAAGTGTTATTTTTTAAGTGCTTATGACACATGTAAAAGAAAAGACCAGATTATTTCCTCATCTTAGAGGGGAAACCATATTAAGTTCTGGCAACAGATGATGAGTGTGGTTGGCAGCTCTCATGGATCCCTTTGTATCCTTGGTTACAAACTGAATTAGAACTCAAACCAAGTGCATCCATGCATTTACTATCTTTCTGAAAGATGAGATAAAAATGAAACTTAGAAAATAGTCAAAGCCTAAGGTGTAATTTAGTGGTGGAGAGCTTGCCTCCCCTGTATTAGACCCTGGATTTATTCCCAGCTCTGTAGTAAGAGAAGTCAGAATATTTCCTCGTAGTTAGCAAACTTACATAGCTTGGGGTTATTTCACACTTTTCTTACTTTTAAAGGCCATTTTCTATCTCTGATACAGTAACTGCCCTGATAGGAAGTATTCTAAGCTGCCAACCTGTAGTGTTGGAAGGCTCATGAGATTTTCAAGTCAGCTAAAGGATTTATTGTTCCCTTGTTCAGGGAGTTAAAATGACTCATATTTGTTTAAGGACATTTTCTTTATATCAGGGTCTGGCTTTGTACCCCAGGCTTGAACTGTAGTTCTCATGCTTAGCCTTACCAAGTACTAAAATAACAGGCCAGTGCCACCATGCCTGGTTTATTTTCCTTGTGTCTCTGTACCTGTAGAATAGTGCTTGCAGAAACGATTTGCTGAGGCTGGAGAGCTGGCTTGGCAATTCAGAGCACTGGCTGCTCTTCCATATGATCCTGGTTCAATTCCCAGCACCTACATTGCAGCTCATAGCTGTCTGTAACTCCAGTTCCAGGGGATCCGGCGCACATGGTGCACAAAAATGTGTGCAAGCAAAACACCCATACATAAAACGTAAAGTAATGACAGAATTAAAAAAAAATTATTTTGGTCCACAGGCTTAGTGTGTACTTTGACCCTGATTTTGACCTTGGAACTGCCACCCCACCGTCACCCTATCCAAAGACTAGGAAACCTTAGACTCTACAATGTATAGCTCCTCTCTCCTCATCCTCCTTTTGTGATAGCCATCTATCTAAACAGTATTTGTCTCTGGCTTGTAGTAGTTTAAATATGCTCTGACAAGAGATTACATTTCATGTTGTTCAAAGTCCCTGGGAAATTTTTTGTCCTTTCACAGTGTATTAAAATTAAGTAGAGAAGGTAAATTATTTTAAATCAATACCAATAAATTATTAATTGTAATAATATATTAATAAAGATCTCAAAACACCTTCCAAGGGTAAAGAAAATTTTATTTTCTCCCTCTAGAGCTTTAGACTGTAGAAAACTAATGTTACAGGAAAGAAATATATAAATCTAAATCTTTGTTTTGGGTTCTCTTATGCTACAGAGCTTCACCCTCCCCCAGGAATTTTTTTCCTCAAGGGATGATTATTGTCCTTTTGAAGACAGTCATTGAATTGGGGAACATTAGTAGCTCTTGGTCTCCATTCTAAAAATAATAAAAATAAATTGAGCTTAAGAGGTGGCTAAGTACTTAAGAGTACTTGCTACTCAGTCATGGTTATGAGTTTGGATCTCAGCACCCATGTGCCAAGTCATGCATCAGAAAAAGGCCTGTGATTCCGTATCGGAGCAATGTTAGGCAGTTCTCATGAAGGGAGTTTAGACATTTGTTCTAAATACTATAAACAAATAGGGAAAAGTACACCTCATCCCTGCCAACTGGTAAGTTTTCCTTGACTCTCTCTCCCACATACAGAGACAATATCTGAATAGTTTAGAAAATCTTCCAAAACTTTTCCTAGAAACCTTACCTTAAGCCTATACAGATCTTTTTTGTTTCCTTTTCTCTCTTAAACTCATCCATAGTTCAAAGATTATTTGTGTGAGGTTTCTCCATTTTAATTTTGTAATTCTATACTTCTGGCCCTTCCCCTTCCAAAAGGCTACTTCATATTTCCAGCAAAATGTTGTAAGATGTCCACCCTCCACCCAAGACAGAGTCGATCATCTTTGACACACCTACCTGCTTAGTCTCCTGAGTCTGCTCCTGTGTGTAAATCCCCTTATTGGCATCACCACTTTTCAGGTCAGCTCTACAGAGTCTTTTTAGCTACTTCAGTGCAGTTTTTTTTTTTTTAGTAAATGTGTATATTAAAATGATTACTGCTTGCAGCTAAATAGGCATTTATTTAAAACATTTATGCAGCAAATAAAGATCAATAGTTTTTATTTTGAAGAGACTGGTTTCAAGCCACTTACTTCTGAGTGTTAGAGCTTACATATCCTAAGCTCATGTGGATTGCCTGCTTAAGAATCAATTGTAGAAGTGGGGATCTGTTCTGTAGAAACTAAACCTTCTTCCTGTTGATAATTGGCTTTTCTTAGGTTTTTATATTTTAATAAGTTATCCACCTTGTTGGAAAAACTAACATCATAAAAAGTATAGAGTGAAAAAGCTTGTCCTTACTTCCCAGCTGCCTAGCAGTCCCCACATTGTCTTCCCCAAATAGATGGTAGTTTTCTTTGTTTCCAATGTATGCGTCCAGAAGTGTGTTGCACAATTGCTGGTAAAAATAAAAGGGAAGTATTATTTGTCTTATTCTTTCCACAAAATATAGCCTATACACATCCTGCAACTTATTTTTCTCTTAACATTTGATACTTTCCCATTTCAATACTTAGGTCGCTGCTGTACCAGTTCAGAAATGCTGCTAACTGTTCCACTATGTGAACCTTATTTAACCACTAATTCATTAAGGGGTTTAAAAAATTCCTGTCATTACTAATTCTGTAATGAATAACCCTGTTTAAAAGAAAAACAAAACAAAAAAACAGTGTTTCTGTAGAAAAAAAATCTTTCCGTTAGAGTGTTTGGCTTCCATGACCTAAGGATGTCAGTCAGTCTCAAGCGAATGTGAAGTGCTAGGCTGCAGAAGGAAAGGAACCCACATAGGCATTGCTCCTCAATCTTTTTGCCCATGTTCTTCCCCCCACCGCACCCCCCGACTTTCAGGCTCTGACTTCTGCATCCCCCCTCACCACCCTTTGCGCTGTTTGTCTCTTCTCGACCATAAGGTCATTTTCAGTAATCTCAAAACTAATGCTCAGCTGTTTTCAGTTATATCTCTAGAGTGTAAGGGTAGTCACCCTGGTGAGAATGAGAACCTATGTAAGAATTGGTTCATTTTCTTTCTCACACCTGTAGCATAGCAGGCATTAAATGAATATATCTAAGGGTCAATACACTTATTTTTTCTCAAGGTCTCAGTGATTTATTATCTATCTGTTAAGTTAACCATTTCAGTTGCTACTGCAGAGCTTACTTCAAGATTTCATACTACATATACAATGTAATTCTCTGCTTGATACTCAAATTTTAATACATACATATACTCTTCCATTTTGGTGAGAAAGGCTAAGCTATAGAAAATTTGCTTTGGAGAAGGGGGTTTTTATTGCTCTAAAATTTGTAAAATTAAATTTAAAAGGCTCTGGGTTTTATGTGATTTTGTTCATAACAAGTTTTTGATACCTCCTTTCCCCCCTTTGCTCCATATTTGAAATTTTTCTTCCATTGTGCATGATAGAGGAATGCTGCTTTGCTTGCAAGAAATTAACTTGGAATTGTGTTTTGAGTAATTCTGCTTTTTTGGCTTTTTGTACCTAATCAGAATTGATGTGACAGAAGTGCAAATCTTCATAATAATCATGCATTTGCTGGCAGTGATTGGAGGACCACCTTTTTGGCAATCTATGGTAATTTTGTTCACATGTATCGTATGTAATGCATGTTATCTTCTGCTTGTGTTTCTAATATAGGATAATCAAGTTAAAGGGTAATCTTTAAAATACTTTTACTTGTTTCTGAGAGTGAAAGTTATAGCAGACCAAAGCAAGTTTCTTGTTAGAGCATGAAAATTGTATTCTTTGGAGTTCTGTGTACATTAGTGTGCTTTGAAGGCCACTGAAAATCTGAGTCCTTATTGTTAACCCATTTTACATTGAAGGGAACAACAGGTAACGTGACAAGTAAGTTAACTGTGACACAATTAAATTACTTTCCCCATTTCTGTAGTGTGTGACTTTACTAGGTCTTCTGTCATATGCTTGATGCTGAATAACAAATCTAGGATTTGAGATTGTAAATTAACTCCACAGAAAAAGAAACAATATAAATACTGCTGAATTTTGTCAGTCTATGGGATTATTTTCAACACTGTGACTTTTTCTTCCTGCCCTGAAATATACTATAAACCCCAATCCTCGCCCCCCATGATCCTCTTGAGAGAATATATTCTAACTTCTGTCTGTTAGGTAACTATCCAGTGTACTTTGCTCTGGCACACATCGCACAAACAGGTTAATAAGTGCAAGCACTGCCTGCCCCACCAGCAGCTTTCGGTGAAAGGCAGCGCTCCTTGTGTGATTGTTTCCTGTTCTGTTTGCGGCTTTGTTTTATTTTGGGTGGTGGGATCAGGCTGCCTTTAAAGAAATTATCCTTGTGCCTTAGTCCACCATTGGCATAAAAGGGAGCCCGGTTACTTTACAGTTTGTTCCAGTATTGTTAAGATTGGGCAGGAAGTTAGTACTCCCTAGTTACCAGTTAGCTGCTGGTACTACTATCCCGTCAGTAGTTATTTGATGTGATGGTATTTAAAAAAAAAAAATTAGTAAGCCAAAGGACTATAATTCTTAAAAGTCAGACTAATTTCAAAATACAAGAAATTGACTGATTCAGATGTTCCCTTACTTCATTCCCTTCCTAATGATAAATTAGGTACTTCCCTGGCAAAACTAATTTCTTGTGCTCAGGGGATGGACTTACAAAGAAAGAAGAGCTAAAGGAATGAAAATAATTTGCAGTCAGCCAGGAAAATTCTGAATCAAGTCTTTCAGTGCACAATGCCATTTGTGTGCCATTGATGTCACTGTGGACACCTTTTGGTTTTTGTGACTGAAGTATAGAGATAATTTTATTACCTTTGCCCTTTAATAGATGAACTGGTTTTGTTCAGGCTTTTTAAAAAAGTTTAGCCTTGACAGGAAGGAAAATAGATTTGTTTTCCTAAAACTACATCATAAAACTTAAATTCTGCTCAACCTTCACTTTGACTATAGATTATTAATTTTATAGACTTCATGGTTTACATAAAAATTCTCTCCAAAATACTGTCTTAAATATCTTAAACATATATAAAATGCCTAAGGTTTTTTAAAAAATAGTGTAATATCTGTAAAATGAGAATTCTGACTTGATGCTTTGAAAATAATTCAAACATCTGGTTTATAGAACTAATCCTTAAATATGGCATTATATCACACATACTTTAAATATTTGTATTTGTGCTATATCCATGTTTCATTTCTTAGGGTTACCTGGTAGTAAGTTGATTCAGATATATTTTTACCTTTCTCAATAGAATTTGTAGAAGTAAGCTATGTAACTAACTAAGTTAAAAGGCTAACTAATCCTAGCACTTGGGAGGTAGAGAGTTAGAACAGAAGTTGAAAGTCGTCCTCAGCTAGAAAGTGAACCTTTTTAGCCTAGGCTGCTTAGCACAGCCTTACAATAGCAACAAAAGGTCAAATGTTGACCCTGTATTTACTTGTAACTAAGATAATATAGTCATGTTTTTATCGTGGACGAAGGTGGCTTTTTCCTTATTCTTTTCATATTACCACCTGTTTTATTTAGGGCAAGTTCTTACTATTTCTATAGCCCAGGCTATAGTTCTTACTATTTCTATAGCTCTTGTCTCCATCTACCAAAGTCTGGAATTAGATCAGCTACTCCCATGCATGACTTTATCAAGACATTTCTTAAACTATTTGTGAAACTGACTTAGTATATTTTGAAATTCGACTCCTAGGCCGAGCAGTCCAAATTCAGAATTAATATGATTACTATGATTAGAATGTCTTGAGAAAACAGATGTCCTGCCTTTGACCTATTGTGTTCTATATTTTGTGATGTTTGCATCATTAAACTAAAAGGAAGGACCTGCCTTCTTGTAACAGTCAGAGACTTAGTGAAATTATTTGTATTATTTGACCTCAGACTGCTATGCAGGTTATTATCCCTTATCCTAAAAGATTGGGATCAGAAGTATTTCAAATTGCAGGTCATTTTGGGTTTTGGAATATTTATCAGAATATACTTGTTCCTAATCTGAAATCAGAAATGTTCCAAAATCTGAATTTGGGTCAGAAATGTCCACCTCAATTTGTTTACTACTAAATGTGTGTGTGTGTGTGTGTGTGTGTATGTATGTATGTATGTATGTATATGTATAGTTGCATTGTATTTGACTCATAAACTAACAGCATTTAGTGATCCCATCATTTATATCAAAATGGAGAAAAGATTTTTTATTTAGGGCTCACATAGGGAATTTGTATCTTTTTTAAAACCTCTGGCTATAAAATTGCTGGTATTTTCCAAATTCTTGTTAAATTATAAAATTTTTACCATGACTTTAGCAATCACACTTATAGTAAAAGAAAACAAACATAAATATTATAAATGTCTTCATAATTTTTATTCTATTTTGAAGAGGTAAGTGACTGACAGCTACTGTAATTTGGATTACTCATTCTTTGCCACCTTTTTTCCCAAAGAGATGAGTTTTACCAAAGATTATAATTGATATTATTGCTATTTCCTGGGTTTTTGTTTTGATGTGAAAGTGTTGGGTTTCTTTTGTTGTTCTTGTTGTTTGGTTGTTGTTGGTGGTGGGGTTTTTTGTTTGCTTTTTGTTTTGTTTTGTTTTGTTTTACTCTTTACTCTTTTGGGGGACTGCCACCCAGCTCCCAAATAAATCACACATGGAAACGTATTCTTTATAATGATTGTCCAGCCTTAGTTTGGCTTGTGTCTAGCCAGCTTTTCTTAACTTAAATTTTCCATCTACTTTTTGCCTCTGGACTTTTTACCTTTCTCTCTTTCTGTTTATCTGTATATCTTTTATTCTGTGTCTGACTGTGTGATTGGGTGACTGGTCCCTTTTTTTCCCACTCCTCAATCCTTCTCTCACAAGATTTCTCCTATTTACTCTCTGCCTGGCAGTCTTGCCTAGCCTATCTTTTGCCTTGTTATTGGCCATTCAGCTCTTTATTAGACCAATCAGATGTTTAGACAGGCAAAGTAACACAGCTTTACAGAGTTAAATGCAACATAAAAGAATGCAACACATATTTGCATCATTAAACAAATGTTCCACAGCATAAACAAATGTAATGCATCTTTCACTAATATTCTACAACAGGAAAGGAATACTTTTAGTTGCAAAAGTTAATACATTTCAAGAAACAAGAAGTACATTTTTGTGTATGTTTCTTCCTAAAATGTATTGCCTTTGGGACTCTCTTAGAAGCAGTGGGTGTATGAATGTGAATGTGTGAATAAATTAATCACTGTTCACTTGTGGTTATTTATGTTTGATTCTCTTTTTTGTTTTGTTTTGGTTTTTGGTTTTGTTTTTTTTTTCCCAGACAATGTTTCTCTGTGTAACAGAGCCTAGGCTCACTTTGCTTACTAGGCTGGCCTCTCTCTACCTCACAGAAATCCTCCAGCCTGTGCTTCCTGAATGCTGGGATGAAAGGCATGTGCCACTGTGCTTGGCCTACATTTGATTCTGTTAAGTGCTGTCTTTGATTAAATAGTTCTTAAATCTTTTAGAATTCAGCAGCAACTAGTTAAATAGTACTACAGTGAAATTGTTTGGGATTATTTGGAGGACTGAATATATCATGTATTATCATCTGTTTGTCTTTCTTGAACTAAAAGGCTTTTTTCCAGTGCTGGGGATTAAGTTCTTCAGGTTTGCTAGACAAGCACTTACCACTGAGCTGCATCCCCAACCATTGAACTGGAACACTTAAAAAAAAAATGCCCTTATACTTAAATAATTTGGATACAGTGATTTTCCTTAAAGTCTTACTGGATGCTATAATTATGTTAACATTTTTAGTGTTTTCATGGAATTTACTTAAAATAATTTGCATGAGTCTGGAGAAATAGCTTAATTAAAACCATGTGCTGGTCTTGTAGAGGACCCAAATTCAGTTCCCAGCACCCACAGCAGGTGGCTGATAACCCCTCCTATAATTCCAACTTTAGTTGATCTGATACCCTCTTCTACCCCTCACAGGCACTGAATTCACATGTACAAATATACATGTACATGTTGTTAAAGTAAATAACCAGAAGTCTTTACTATGATCTACAGGAAAATATTTCTTTGCTTTTTGCAATAAAATATCTAATCTTAAATTTTTATTTCCACAAAACCTACTAAATTACTATGTGTCTTCAAAATCTAACCAAAACCTATAGATTGTGTCTGATAGAGGTGCTGAGAATTTAAAACTTTTCTCATTCTACCCTTTTAAAAATCAGTTGTAATGCATTGATATTACTTGGGTGCATACACTTCCTGTCACAAAGCCAGGTCTTTTCCCCTGACCATAGAAAAGACATCAGAACTTAATGGAATTCTTAATCTACCCAAGTTTGGAAGATTACTGAAATTGTAAGGCAAGCCTGAGACAGTTGTTTTCAGGCAGCACTTTAGCTAATTCTGTAGAGTAAACACAGTCTGAGTAGCAATAATGAGTGAGATTATAGTACGAAAAAGGATTAGAAAAAAACCAAAATGTGCACACCTTCCTTGATTGTGAGTGTGGGGTAAAAGTGGTAAAAATGCAGTTTTTTTTTTATATAGTAGTTCATTGGTGCCAATTTGCAGGGGATCTCACCTGTGAGAATTCCTTGTACTTGGCCTCACATTATCCTGGCACACTGCCTTTTACATTATAAAGTGGAAGGAAAATATTTCTGCATTGTCTCAAAAAACAGGAATTTGTACACACAGGGAAAGGGACAAAATCTGAGTCTTCATTCAGAAATACATACTGATCACCTATGGTAGTCAGGGCCCCAAAGAGAATACAGAATTAATTCAGGAGTGAGAGAGATGGCTTGGACATTAGGGACATTTGCCACTAAAGCCTGATGACCTAGTTCAGGTATTAGGATCCATATGATAGAAGGAAAACAACTTCGATAAGTTATCCTTTGATTTCCACCTGACCACTGCCTAACCTCAATAAATATTCATAATTTTAAAATTCAGTTCAAATTAAACCTACATTTGAACTTACATTTTGATGTTACAGCTAACATGGCAGAATTGATGAGCACCCTGGGATGTTTAGGATACTTCAGAGTTGCTGGCTTACTTTGCGATCTAGGCTTTGTATTAATTTAGTATTTGTGTTTATTCTTTCTTCCAAAGGGGAAAAGTTTCATGATATTAAAGCAGTTTTCCCAAATTGTAAATACAAGTAGTGATGCTTGATCAGGTTAGTTGTAGCACGAGTGACTGTGGTATACAGTTGTTTCATTCGGGGTACTGATACCCTGGTTATAATATGGGTACTCCCTGCAATGGTACAATACTCTAATTAGGCAAGTGTCATATTTCTGCCTTTGCCATAAACACCATTGTCTCTGTAGAGGAGATTGTGGGGGGAATGACAGGAGACTGGGAATTGGAAAGGAACAGAGTGCCAGCCAGGTGCATCAGATTTTGGTAGTAAATCTGAAAAACTACCACAGTTAAAAGTCTCATTGTTATTTATTATCTCCTCTCTTAAAAGTCTTAAACTTGGGCTGTAGGGTAGGACGTTAGGCAAGGAAGAAGACAATTTGGGGTCTTGTACAAATTTCTAAACATTAAGTGGAAATATTTCATTTAGAAGATTAAATCCTGCTTAGTGTGACTGAGATTCAAATAGTTGCTTCCACTTTCTTTGTAGAGCTGCAGTTCTGCAAGAGGTAGGAGAGTTGTGTAAGCAAAGTGAGTTCTTGAGAGTTTTGAAGAAATGGAACATTCAGAAGTTTTGGATTTGTTTTGCCAATTTTATTTGAGTTTATATTACAAAGAGAAATGTCTTATATCCATTTGATTTTAAAATATAAGCACATAAGTCTTGAATAGTATAAATTGCCATGTTTTTATTGTAAGAACTCATTACCTATAAAAAGCTGTGGGCTTTTATACCCTTGTTCCTATAATTACTTCAATATAGCCTTATTAATCTTACCTTTGGGCCAATTTTTGAAACCAGAAAAGAAAAAAATGAATGGATATTAAAAAGAAGAAACTCTTTGGGGACCTCAAACATTTAGTATGTCTTCCATTTTAAATGATGGCTATTATGCTTGCAAGATTAAATGTATGTTATCAATCCACTCACCTCAACCCCTCATCTTACTTTAGGTAAATCATATTTTAGGGTACAGACATATAGCAATACATTATTTACTGAAAAGTAAGCTTTGTATATTACATTGGGGTATGGTTGTAGAGCTGCACCAGTTTAGATGTCATTGACCTTTTTTTAAAGTGTAAATGCCACTTTAATTGCCCTCACCTATCACTGGTTGGCTATATTCCAACAGTTCTCAGTTTGGAATTCTTATACATAGAACTTTTCTCTGTACTATGCTGATTCCAGAATTAATTTGCAAATATCTTTATTACTTTTGCTCTATATTGTTTAGCAACTAGGAAGCACTACATACTTAGAGGTAGATTTTAGAAAGTACACAAAGAAATAGAAAGGTACACTGTTTTATTTAAAAAACAAAAACCTTAAATGCATTCACAGAACTTTAATGAGCTATGATGCAAATTAAAAACACTGTATTTTCTTTTTTTTTTAATTATTCCTGTTGGACTCTTTAAGATTTATGTATGGATGCTCTATCTGCATGTGTGCCTGTGTGCCAGAAGAGGGCGTCAAATGGTTGTGATAATAGATGGTTGTGAGCCACCATACTGGTGCTAGGAATTGAACTCAGGACCTCTGAAAAAGCAGCCAGTGCTCTTCACCTCTGAGCCATCTTTCCATCTCATATACTGTATTTTCATGTCAGAAGTGAGTTTCATCTTTTGAGACTTGTTATATTGTTTATAATTCAAGGAGAAGGAAATTTCCATTTTATTAGTATAGCTATAAGGAATGGAGAATTTTTAAGGGTATGAATAACTGAAATATTTTCTTATTTGAATGTGTATATATTTTTAATTTCCCTTTCTCTCTACCCATTAAAGATTCCAGTGCTGAATATTCAAATGAAAATTTTTCCTGCACTTTGTACTGTGGCAGGGACCATATTTTCCTGTACAAATTACTTCCGTGTAATCTTCACAGGTGGTGTTGGCAAAAATGGATCAACCATAGCAGTGAGTATATTTTGAGATTTTTCAGAGATTTGCAAACTAAGACTTGTTCTATTACTTTGGTTTTCATTTAAATGACATATAATCATTTGTCAACTTGGAAATTCTTTTAAGCCTTTGAAATAAATATTTATACATACTTTTGTATCCTGATAAGTGTTTATGTATATGGGCACAGCACCCATGGTTTTGGAAAGTATGACATGCTATATAAAAAGAGGTGACACCTGCCAAGCACAGTGCTGTTTGTGCACCACACATCGTGCAGCTGCTTCTCACCAGTCCGGAGTCCAGCTTATTGCCGTTGTTAGTAGGCAACCAACGGGAGGTTCTGGGAAGGTTGGGTTAAAGTGTTGTGATAGGTCCATGAAGCATCTGACAGCATTAAATGTTCTTAACTCTGCTCTGTACAGGGAACAAGTGTCCTTTCTCCTTTTCTCCATATTGGATCAGTGATCACCTTAGCTGTTATGATCTACAAGAAGTCAGCAGTTCAGCTGTTTGAAAAGCACCCATGTCTTTATATACTGACATTTGGTTTTGTGTCAGCTAAAATCACTAATAAGCTTGTGGTAAGCACTTCAGTTTTTACTGTTTAATGTTCATCTTATTTTGGTTTTGTGGGCCTGTATTTCATTTTGTGGCTTCCTGAGTAGTCTTAAGAGTTTGCAGTATAAATCACTTTGCATCAACAGAATAGCTGTGTTCACTCTCCTGACTACATTTTGAGTTTGCCTGATGTTCTTTAAAGTTCTATATCCTTTCACTATCTTGTCCACTTTTTAATTTGGTCAGCCAGTTTGTGTGCATTCTTCAGTGTCATCTTGGACACACATTGAGACCCTTTTGCCTTTCGTACAAGTGTTTTCCTCCAGCATAGTTGGCATGGCTATTCCCTTTCTCATACAATTTTAACGTTGTTGGTATTTTCTTTTTGTAGTTTTACAAGCTCAACATTCTTGAATATCATTCTTGAAACTTCATCTTTGAGCACTATACTGATTTACTGTGTTGCTGACAATTCCGAAATGAAATTGCCTATTTCATTGATTTTGTTTTCCCAGGTTGCACACATGACGAAAAGTGAAATGCATCTGCATGACACAGCATTTATAGGTCCAGCACTTTTGTTTCTGGACCAGTATTTTAACAGCTTCATTGATGAATATATTGTACTTTGGATTGCCCTGGTAAGTATTATATTGTCTTTTTTTATGGCTTGGAAGCTACTTGTTTTCTTGTTTGAATGAACCAGTCCTTTGTAATGTGTTAAGAGTTCTTTATGACTTCAATGTTAGCCTGCATGTTTGTTAATCTTACTATTCCTACCTGTGTTAAGACTCAAAAATTCCAAATTTCTGATTGTTTGTGTACCAGAAGTTTAGACTATATTCAGGCATAGCGACTCGTTTATAAATTCTTTGTGCCTGCTTTCATTCTATACTGGCAGAGTTGAGCAATTGTGAGAGAGAATACAACTCAGAAAATGTGAAATAATTTTGTTGAGTATATAGCTTAGTGGTCAAGTTCTTGCCTACTGTGCATGAAGTCTTGCATTTGACCCCCAGCACCATATTTAAAAAGTCAGGCACGGTGTCATTGCCTGTGAGCCCAGCACTTGGGAACTGGAAGCCAGAGGATTGGAAGTTGAAGATCTTCCTTAGTTACATACTTAGTTTAAGGCTAGCCTAGGCTGTAGGAGCTTCTGTCTCAAAAAATAAAATAAATAATAAAAAGTTTAACATATTTACTATCTCTCTAAGGAAAGATTTGTTAATCCTTAGTTATAAAGGACACCAAGAGGCAACTATTACTCAACTGTATGAATTTGAAGGTGAATTTGGAGAGAAGAGAAGCTACCCTTCTATCCTCTCAGGAAGTTAGGGAGGTCTGTGCACGTGTTGAGAGTCTAATCAAACATCTCTTCTCTTTTTAGGTCTTCTCTTTCTTTGATTTGATTCGTTACTGTGTCAGTGTTTGCAATCAGATTGCATCTCACCTGCATATACATGTCTTCAGAATTAAAGCCTCTACAGCTCACACTAATCATCACTAATGAGGTGACTGGGGTTCTTTAATGTTCATGTTTTCTGCAGGAAAGAATCCGAACATGTTAAGGAGAATGGGGGTGGATAAGAAGAACAAATGTAATTTATAATAATCAATGTTATATAACTTTAATTCTTTGTCACTGGTAACACTCCCTAACTGTCCTGTTAATAATGGGAATGTCAGGTCCCATCCTATAAAGTCAACATGTCAAATAGGGTTTGGCTCCAGAAAGCATGCAGGGAAAATGCCATATGTTGTGATTATCCTGACTTCAGACTATCAGTCGGAGGAGCGTATTCCCAGTGGTGGTGATTCTAATGTAAAATTTTTGCAGGTCAAACGATGGTTGCTTTATAATTTTAACAAATCGTTATCTTTTAGTAACATCTTGTTTATTGTCTTCTCAGACTTTCTTTTGTAAGGAACTCAGCTTGTGACATTTACAACCTACTAGCTTGTGAGGTGAGAGCAGCCATAAAGACCTTAAATTTGGATGGCAAGGGTTCCTGTCTGTATATTGTTGAGGAAATGATTTTATTATTGATCAAGAAATGGTGTTTCTCACGGGCTTGGGAAATCTCGGCTAGCATGCAGATAATATGGTAACTTTGTCAATCCATTTTATTTTTTTAAATAAATATATGATCTCAGAGCCAGCCTGTTTTCTCATTTTTGTTCAAGAGAAAGGTAAACTAAATATTAAATGTCATTTTTTAATTGAGACAAATTTTATTTCTGTTCCTAACAATTAAGGAAATATGGTCGGCTGTGTTGTCATGATGTGCTTTTGAGCATTCTATTGTAGAAACTGTTAAATCTTTTATAAAGGAAACATGTTTTGTTCATTTCCTTTCCTGTAGGTTCTTTCTGTTGCAGTCCTTACTCCAGCATTTCGGTCATTGCCCAGAAATGGGGTGGTGCTGGTTGACTTTGCCTTTTCCTTTTTGGTATTTAGACTACTGTTTGAATCACATTTGTTTTTGTTGTATCCAGATGTTGTTTCTTTACTATAAAGAAGTACAAAGGGTAGTGAATCCCAGCATTCAGAGGTTGGAAGCGGGAGGATCAGAAGTTCAAGTTGTCCTTTACTATGGAGTTTTAGGCCAGTCTGAGCTACACAAGATGTGGAAAATCAGGGCAGAGGGAGGACTGGGATGTAAAGATAATCTAAGAATGC
>LOEQ01005102.1:57217-74529 GCA_001685075.1 Bramus lutescens
GACTAAAGGAAATACCAGTTGTCACACATTATTGCTGTACTCCAGATGGAATCTGGGCCGTCTTCTGAATTCTAACTAGTGTTACCAAAGCTATAAATAGAGGTATTTAAGGATAATTGAAATAAATACATGCATTAATTTTTTTTCCCTCACCATGGAGAGAATCTGAATAGCAGTCATGTGTATGCTTCCTTTGGCCCTAGATAACATCAGCAACATCAGCCAATGATTGGTTTGTACAAAGCCTCACCCAACCCTGGTTGTTGTGTTCACTTGCCTACTAGAGTATGAGAATCATTCAACAATGTGGAAGCTTTTAGAAAACATATTCCCAGGACTTTGGGGGGGGCGTGGGTTCTGGACAAGGTCCCTCAGTAACTCGAGCTGGTCTTGAACTCTCAGTTCTCCTTGCTTAGCTTCCTGAATGCTGGTATTATAGGCTGTGCCACTTTACCGCACTCCAGGTCCAATCACTATAGAGACTTATATTGGAGCCTTAGTATTTTCACAGCCTTAACAGCATTCTGGTTCTTGGGTTTAGAAACTTTTCAGGATCTAACTAGGTTTAGCAAGCACTTCCATATATCTAAAAAGATATAATGATTCCTAGAAACTGCAAAACTAGAGGTAGGTATGGCCCATGGACATCTACCACCCGCAGTAGGAGTTTGTGTTCGTCAAGTCAGAGTATCCTTTAAACTTCCGTTTTGTCGCTGTGCCTCGTTACACCCCCACCTCATTTGCAATATTTGTATGGAATTCAGAAATTTCTAAAGGCTACAATAAGAAATATGGAGTGAAACATTTCAAAGAATTCAAGACAAGATGTTTCTCTTGTAGGTTTAAACAGAAACTTGAGTGGAGGTATAGAAAAAGAAGGGCCCAGATAACTTGTAAATACTTTGGATTGCAAAGGGGAAATGCCAGTACAGATCTTTTCACCTTGAGCTGGAAAATGGAACTAGAACCTTAATACATGGTTGAGGTGAGATGCGTAAGATTGAAGGTAAAGGACTAACCCTAACTGGGTTATGGGCAGGCTTGGCCTTGTTAGCAGAGCCTTGATAGAGCTTTGAAGGGCTTCTGTCGACTGAGATTTCTCCATTAAGTAGTCTGAGGCCAAAGCTGCCTTCTTCCTGCTACCAGTTTTTGCCCAAGATACTGGAAAGCACACCTGACTAGTACCAAAGACTACTATGCTGTGGCCACTCTGATCAAGATTTCTTACTCTTCTTACTAGAAGTAGAGCTGCTGACCCCTGATTTTTGTGATTCCAAACAGCCTAGTGTGACCAGGTCCTCCTCCACGTCTAATTCAGTTTGTTCTCTCACGCAGTGCCTCCTAGATGGACAAACAACAAGGTTTGTATCTTTATTCTCATCCTCACATGTCACCACAATTTTGTATATGTGTCGTTGGGCCACAACAGTGTTCTCTGCTGAGGATTTTATAACGGTGGTTCCCAGGAGACGGCATTGGTGACAACTTCTAGTCAAACACCCGCAACTGTACTGCTGTTTCCCGCTGTGTCCGTTCTACTAAAAGTGCAGCTTTGAGTACAGTTCGATGAGTTCAGATGGGATGAGAGCTCTCAAAGTTCTGAGAAGTTCTGACACCAAGGATTCCAAACTCAGACACCACTTTGAAGCAAGACTGGATTACCAGTTGGAAGGAGGCCATGGATTCCAGGGCTGGGAGCCTCACTGATCCTGTCACACCAGAAGGGCCAGAGTCCAAATTGGCCTGTAGCTCTAGACACTTGCTCACCACAGCTTTTACTTCACAGTCTTTTCTTTTGATTTCTTCTGCTTCTTCTGTTCCTCGTATTCAAGTATTTTCTTTTGGAAATAGCCTATGAGTTCAAACAGGTGTTAGTTAGGCAAACTGATGAGCTCAGGAGTAAGTACTCTCAACAGGCCTGAAGTCTGATCTGTGGAATTACATGTCTACAGTCCTAGCTATCGGGAAACTGAGGCTACATAATGCAACTGTGACTCAACAAAACAGAAAGACCCCACATTCTCCCCTACCCATAAGCTGCCAGGATCTCTAGGCCCTCGCCACATTTAGTCTGACCCAAAGGGAAATCTTCAAATAGTAGTTAGCTCCAGTATAAAACAAAAGAGGGCCCAGGCTGCTGAGTGATGAACAGACATCTCTGTACAAACTACCTGCCCCTGAAGCAGTTCTCTGGTTACTTCCATTGAGCCCCACTGCTCTGCCTGCCACTGAAGAGACACTTCTGTTTGTTTGTTTTGTTTTCCGAGACAGGGTTCCTCTGTAGGTTTGGAGCTTTCCTGGCACTCACTTGAACTCAACAGAGATCCACCTATCTCTGTCTCACGACTGCTGGTATTAAAGGTGTGTGCCAATAAAGATAGTCCTCCTAAGGGAGACACTTCTAGAGAAGTTGGTGTAGCTGTGTATACCTGCAGGAGGGTTCCTGCTCTTCTCTGCTTCCTGGATGAACAGGGAAAAAAGCTGTGACTTCACAAACTTCTTCACAAATCGGCGCTTGGTCTTGGAGGTGATGGCTTTACAAAAGGATCGTTCTTGGAAGTGGCCTTGCCCACTGGCCTCCCGTTTGATATAGGATGCATAGTGGCCCACAGTCTTGACAAAGAACTGCACAAAAGGGCCTGAAACATGCTCATTGATTTGTTCTGAAGCTGCAGGAGATGGAAAGGCCCATTATAGAGCAATAGAAGATTAAATTACCCAAATTCACCTTTAATTATGGTTTTTATTGTTGACCAGAAGTTCCCAGGGGAAGCAACTAACTAAATGATTGAAAAGGAAGCCTGAGATGTGAATGGCTCACAGCTACAATACCAACTATCAGAAGTCTGGGACAGGAGGATTGCCATAAGTTTGAAACTAGGAACTGGGTATAGATTCTCTACCATTCCCTGTGAAAAGAAGCAAAGTTTCATATTCAGAGTCTAGTCCCCTGACACAAGCTAGTGAACGGGTTTATTTTAGTAGACAAATTGGGAGTAATTCCCTCAAGCTCCCTGGTAAAGCCTAAAGTAGAAGAGCCGAGAACTTACTCTTTAACTCATTTATCCCCTGACCAAGGGAGCCCAAGATGTCATCCTGAAGTTTTGGTGGTAGGATATCTTTTTCATCACCAACCTAGAAGGGAACAGAGCTAGGTCAAGGTCAAGGATTCTGGTCAGGAGATCAGGAAGGGGTCCAGAAGAATGTGAGGAGTGCCCTGAGTTCTTGTCCTACTTCACCCCAAACCACAGCTCCACAGAGAGGAACAGAAGTCATTTCTTTGCCTCCCGTTTGAATTCAAGCAAGTGTATATTGCTTGTTCAAAAGACACTACGGCATATTGCCTCAGTCAGTAAGGCATCTGGGTCTTTGCCTGTGGCCTCACGAGTTCTTTCTCAAAGTGTCTGTTGATCAGTGGAACATCATGAGACTCAAAAGATTTTGGTGGCAAGTCTGCCGGCAGGTGCCATCAACACAAACACTTACCGACAATAAGAAGGTTCCTTCACAAAGATTCACCAACAGGACCTGAAATAAACACAGAATGGCTTTATCTCTTCACAAACCTCAACTATCAACTCCCTTTCTTCCCATAACTATAGCAGCAACATCAACGTTCGTAATTCTCATTTCCTGCCTGCCATTCTCATTCCTTTGTGTGTGTCTAGAAATCTAATTCCCCAGGTAGGAAACTGTTTATAGGAATTGCTTTCTTAATGCAGAGCATGTGCATGGCACACACACAATAATCACTTTGCATATTTTATTTAATTCTAGCAGTAGTTCTGTGAAGCAGGTGCTATCTCATTTCGTAGATGAGATAAACCTAAATAAGTTCGTGTCAGAACCAAAGGAACTCCAAACTCCAACAGGCAGTTCAAATATCCAGACACAATTTCAACCTGGCCTATAAGAGGATTTCTGGTGGTTAGATAAGCCAGCATTCTTAAGGAAATAGTGAAACTCATTCCCACCTCCCAAAAGGAGTCATTTCCCTTATCTCTGAGAAACAAGTCCCCTAGCTACTCATCCATAATCCAGCTATTCTCTGCACTCTCTCTCGCTCTCCCCCTCCCTCCCTCCCTCCTCTTCTCTCCTATGTCTGTCTCTCAATATGCTCTACTCTACTCTCCATCTCTTGCCAGCTCCCTCCCTCCACTATTCTCTCCTGCTCCCTAGCCCTGCCCAAGTTCTATGTGCTGACACTGTTTGGTCTACTTTCTGTCTCTGCTCTGGAGTCTTCCAGATGCCTCTCGCAATTCTCTCGTATCTGCAGTAAAAGTATTGACCATATTATGGAGCAGTGATGTCAGCAGTTTCTTCAGTGTGCCTCCTCGCCTACAGTTCCCAGAGGTCATGGTGCTGAGACCTAAATTGTGGTCTTTGAGATCACATTCCTCTTCTCTCCCACCCTCCTTCAGCATCTTGTCCTCTGGTGCACTCAACAGAGGACTGGACAGAAGCAGCCATGTTTTGATCTTTTCACATTTGCACTCTTAGGTATAATTGCCTAGAGTTCTTAGAAGCTCCCGCAGATTGGCTGGAAGTGGAGATCAGTGGTAGAGCGCATGTTTAGCGTACTATTGGACTGGATTCAGTTAATTAAAAGCTCAGTAACAGCCTTGCGCCTTCCAGCAGGAAACTCAGCAAGGGAAGGACATGAGCCCAGGGTCAACAGGAAGAAGAAAGGAAAATAAGCAAAGGGGCCAATGCATGTACCGGCTACATATGAGACAAGCACAGCCTGAAAATCCTACAATTTAGAGCACAACACAAAACAGTCATGCTGCTGATTCCTTATATTGTTAGGTAATTGGACTTCTAATATTCAAATTGAAATATTTTAAATGATCACATTTTGACACCTGAAAACTCATGGACTCTGACATTATCCTTGGTTTTGCTTTGAGATAGGATCTTATGTAGTCTAGGGTGGTCTTGAACTCTGATCCTCTTACTTTCACTTCCTACTAACAAGAAATAGCACAACCAACCTGTAATATATTTAAAACTAACATTCAAAAACAGCAACAATGACAGTATCAAACTACTACCATTAGACCGGGATTTGGTCACCAATGAACAATAGTTCTCCAGATCCTGTGCTGGCATTTAAGGACTATTTTGGGCCCTATGTTCAGTTTCCTACCTGGGTCTTGACAATAGAATGAAGGATCCCTATGTGTTCCGTACTTTCAAATATAAGGAAAGAGAAACTGGAAAATTTGCCAAAGCACAGCCTGCAGTGTAATTATCCATCATCAGAGGAGAAACCCTGAGCTAGTCCAGGCCTGAAACAACATATATAAATAAAGCTTGAATGCCTTCATACAAGGAAAGCTGTTCATCTGGGAATGGAGAGAAGGGTAGGCATGAATTTCTTTTTTTGAGGTTGTTCCCAGAAATCTTTTCAGTATTTCATACTGTCTTTCAGAGAGCTTCTGTGGAGAATCAGAGAAACTTGCACTGTGCCCAAAGAGCACTCGTGTGTGCACCCCATATGACTTCCTCCCTTATCCTTCTTGCCCATTTTTCAGAGCAGCTGCAGAGGAATAAAGTAAGCAAAAGCTCTTGACTAGCAAGATACAGAGCTCTACTGGCCTTCATTTGTCTTCCTGCCTGACTGTCGGGAGGAGCCTCGGTTTCAGAGGAGGGAAGTTACATAACTTCTGGGGTTGAGACATTTTAGGTTTTATTCCTAAAGTGGGGCTGATACCCTGCTCCAGTTACTCATAAGGCTAAGGGTTGTTCACAGGGCATGTGTATTCAGCACAAGAGCTGGAGAAACAAAAGGCAACTGCCTGCTTCTCTCCCTCCCAGGAGTACCTTCTAAAGAAGGGCTTTGGCCTTTCTTTGAGTTCCACTGCCAACCCGTCTGCCTAGTACTAGTAGACTTTCTGGATTCAACAACCTCTTATGCAAAGGGGAAATCCTCCCACTAGGACTACCTCCAAGCCTCTTTAGTACTTGCATCAGGATGCCTCAAAAGGTAACTCTGCCTCTGCACAGTGAGTTAATGGTTAATGGGGCTGACCTTCCCAAGCAGTCCTGTATTCAGCTATAGCAATGATACTACAGTCCTTAGATCAAAGCACATGTTTCAAGTTGTTTGTCCACCTTTGGGGTTAGATGTGTGTGATGATCTTACTTTTGTCCACTTACACAGTTGAACCCTCTTCTGTTGTCAGGGTTATTACCAAGAAACAAAGTGCAACAAACACCAAGCAGATTTGAATCTATATCATCATTGCCCAGATGAGCTCTGAGCTACTCATAATGATGGTGTTGCAAATCTCTTCATTTTCAAGACTTAACAGTTTACAAAAGGGCTTGTTTCCAAGGAATTTGGATTCCAGTGGGGGTGTGTTTTGCACAAGCCAGCTGTGATCATTCAACTGAGAGATCACTCACATGACTGCTCAATATGGAGAATGAGCTAATAGGATAGTCCCATGAGCTCAGAATAAGCAACATCTTGCTTCCTAAATCCAAAAAGGAGTCACTCAAAAGAAGAGAACCAACATTCACTGGACATGAGCTGTGTATTAGGTGCCAGCCATGTCATTTTCCTCAGTCTCTAGCAACTGAAGACAGTCATCCCCATTTTGCTGATAAATTCAGGTTTAAAGGGATTAAGTAATACGTCCCAAATCACACAGCTGTTGGCAGCAGACTTAGGATACAAATCAAAGCCTGCCAGGCTATAAACCATGTACTCTCTTCGATGCAGCTTACCTCTTCCATTGGACTGTCCATAACCTCCTGTAGGAAGCGCATCTGTACCCCAACCATGAAGGGGGTGGGGCAGCAGACAGTGGCCAGAAGGCTCTCGGGGACCACAGGGATGTACGTGTGTGCCCAACTAAAGGGGTAGAGCAGAGCAGCTGCAGCATGGATACACTGAGACAGGGTACTGGAACACAGAAGAAAGAATGGGTCAGCGAGGCCTCTCTGTTCCTATACACTGGCTCAGAGCCCCACACCCACAGAAGCTCCTGGAAATGTTCCTATGCTGGGTAGAAAAAAAAAATTCAAGTCTGGAAGCCATGGTGATCATAGAGCTTGTAGCTACTTGTTGCTAAGAGAAGAAGGGTAGAAATCAGGAGAGGCAAGGCCCTACTACCAGGGCGGGGCCCCCTTTAATCTCTATTCCCAGCTAGTTCTTCCAAGTCATTACTGGCTAAAAATAAAAGTGGCTCAGAAGACATGTCTTCATTTAAGCAGGCTATGAGTGAGCCTCTACTCTGCAATGGACAGGGATAACTAGAAGAATAAATAACACTTGCCCTTCTTTGAAGAACTCACAGCACAGTGAAGAAACAAACCAGGTGACACCAGGCTTTGGTAAAGAGGCAGAAGTATCATCCACAGCCATGTTCCCCTAAGGTTCCCTGTAGCCGTCTGAGGTTACTGAAAGCTATCAGGTTGGTGCCTGAGTTAGTTTGGGAAATTCCTGGGTTCCAGGAACCACTACTCAGAAATTCTGGAAAGTCCCACAGAGGTGACTCTTGGAGACTTTGCTACACGGATTCCTAATGGCATGACTATCCAAGTCACAACTCGACCTCCTTCCTTGCCCCCGTCATACACAGCCCATCTCTGGCTTCCCTGTTCTCCACTAGCTCTCATGGCTTTTCATTTCTCCAGCCAAATCGCCCCACATCTAAGGCCAATAAAAACACAGATGCGGAAACCTTGGTATCAAGCTAGCACTTCCTGAGTTTGAAAGACCAAGTCTCTGAGTGCCTAGCTAAAAACTTGGCGAGCTGGAAGTCCCCTTCCTGCACCAGCCTCCAGTTACTGAAAATTCCATGTGGAAAGAAAGTAGGAAGTGTTAATATTTCCTGGAGAAAGTTCATTCTTAAGAGGTAAATGCGCAGCCTTCACACCCCAAACACTGATCAATAGAGAAAGAACTTAGTTGGAGCCTGAGCCCCATCTGCCACAGAAACTTCTCCCACACTGGACTGGAGCAGCAGAGCCGCCTCTGAAACAAAAATCATGACCCTTTCCTCAACAATTAGCCTATGATATGTTCCTTTTTGGCTATTGTTGACATTACTGTTTTCAATACACAGACCACCTGACACCTGCCAAGCTTCCTTTTTTCTTGAACTCATGACATCCCTTGATCCTCTCTAGTGTCCTCAACTTCCTTTCCTTCTTCTCCAAAGGATAGTACCAGGGTTCAGATCAAAATTATTGCTTCTTGCTGTGATGACACACACCTTGAATCCCAGCACTCAGTAGGTAGAGGCAGGCGGATCTCTGTAAGTTCCAAGACAGCTAGGGCTACATAGTCAATCCCTACTCTTTTTATCAGTTGTTGCCCTCTGCCTGATCCAGGTGTTCCTACATCCTTTTCAGATTGAACTCTCTCAAAGGTGGTAGGCAGCACATGGTAGCTTCCTGCTTCTACAAGAGGTTTATACTCAACTGTGAACTGACTGAGAGTAGCAGGGTCATCCTCACCAATCTGCATCTGACGGTGTCCTGGGTGTCTACCACTGTGCATCATCACCTTTAATCCTCATCACAACCATATAAAGCAAATCCAGTCAACTTCATCCTACAGATAAGCAGATCTTGACTCCAAGAAGTAAGAAGCTGACCTATGCAGAACTATAGCTAAAAGTGGAAGAACAAGATTTGAAAGTCATTCTGCTGGTTTCAATACCTATGCTTAAAGCCAATACATAACCCTTCATCTCCTTCAGAGCAAACACAGAGTCTTCTTGCTATCTTCCCAATGCTTGGCATCTGGCAAACAGCTGACATGCAATAAATATTTGTTCAGTGAGTTCATAAATGTGTAGATGAGCTAATCCTCCATGCCATTATACAGCTTCCTGTCCTCTTCTCCATCCACTTCCCTCCCTCAGCCTGGCCTTGCATAAATGCAGAATCATGTCTGCATTCACCCTAGCTGGCCCCACCTGTACTGTATCAGGAACACTCCATGTCCTTCTTAGATTATAGTCAGGCAGCAATCAAGTTTGGAGATGGCCAGACAAGTTGCACTACCTGTTTCTCTAGGCCTAAAATGCAGATCCAGGAACTCAAAGCTGGAAGGTGCACACATAGGCTCTACAATCAGACTGCCTTTAAGAAGCCCCAATATAGTCCCTTGAATCGGGAGTGCAGATTAGTGTGGCCAGCCAGTGGCTGAGCTTACCTGAGACCTTCTGCCAGGAAGATGATTTTTCTTTCCAGAACTGCAGAAGCAAAAATCTGAATAATCTGCTCAAAATGGAGACAGTGCAACAGAGCACTAAAGTCCACATGCTCTAGGTGGGAGTCCAGGGGTCGTGTCAGTGAGATGAACTGTGGGACAACCAGAGAGTGAGGCTTCAGCAATACAAAATCACAGACCTAATCCAGACCTATCCCATTCCTCCTACAGGACAGATCTGATCCTGGCTCACCTAACAGTGGTTTCCTTCTGCCCTGGGGACAGCTAGGTGGAATCTTCAGTATGGCCCATGAGGTCCAGCCTGGGACAGGCCCATCTCCACATGCCTCACCGTGTGCATGGCCCATGAGGTCCAGCCTGGGACACGTGCCCATCCCCACATGCTTCACTATCTGCATGTACTGGGGCAGAGCTCCTCTCCTGCCTAAGCCTGGCATGGGTTAGGCCTCCCATATATTGATCTCCTCGCTTCATTCTTATCCTCGAGCCCCAGATGCCCACCTTGGTCATCTTAAGACCTCCTCACCTTTTTCTCATGCTACACACTGCTTTTTCTTTCAGTGTGATTGCATAATCTTCCTCTGGTTCTCTAGGTTCGCACGTTCTCTGGTGTGTGTACACCATTTGCTCATTTACACCTTGACGGATGTGCCTTCTCCATGAGACTTTTAGCTCCACGAGGTCAGGAGCCACATTCCTTTTACTCAGCACCCAGAAAATGCATATTTCGGCACAGAGTACCTCAGCGCTTGTTTCCCCTTCAATACTTATTCTTCTGGTAACTAAAATTCCTAGTGACTCTCCAGTTCTTCTGTGGGAATGACCAAGTTCAGAGGTGCACATGGAATTTCCATAGTCCCTGAGATCCTGCCTGGAATTCCACTTGGGCCTCTAGTTCTTTAGTGACTCGGAACAACTGTACCTCATGACATGGGTGTGGACGTAGGGGTGGGGATGAGTGATAAGAAGAAAAACAGATGGATACTGTAGGGTAGAGATACAGGATACACACACAGAGAGAATAGGGGTAAAGTGTAAGAGCAACTGGGAGTTTGGAGACTAGGAACAAACTAAGCCCCATACATGATCACAGACAAAACTCGGTAGGCTAAGTAACTGCTGGTGGACATCAGGTTAGAAGGTACAGCACATTTGGGTGACATTTTAGCTCTGCCAAAAATCATAACGCCAGGCTCAGCTTCCCTGTACATTAGCCTGGTGAATGAAATAAGATTGGGCAGTCCCACAGACGTCCACCCTCTCCAGGCAGTCATGCACTTGTTCGCCTACCTCTGTGCCTGAGTCAGGGATGAAACTCTTAAGGGTGACAGTCTTTCCGGGTGCGGGGAAGGCTGCCTCTCGGAGACCTTGCATGAATGGGTAGATGACAGCCATGGAGATCTGATGCCTCTTCTCTACTTCATCTAGTATCTACAGGGAAAGGACCACAGGAAGCAAGGCTTAAAGGGATTCTACTGAATGTCCCAAGGCTCTCACACAGGTCCTGCTTATACTCTGGTATTTTCTAGGCTCTTCCACCAACTGGCTTCCAACTCATGAAAAAAAACCTATGTCCCCAAGATTTCTTTTGATTGCCTTTCATATTCCTTTCTTCTCCTAGCACCGACATGAAAGTACCAAGCCTAGCAAGTCATCTTCCATGTTAGCACTGGCTGGAGTAGCAGTCTAGAAGCCTAACCTTCTGGGCCTCACTGTCCCATTTCCTCTGGACTGTCATCAGGGTGAAACTGCTGCCAGCCTTCAGTGTGATTCACAGAAGTAAGATACACCCAAGCAGAATACCATTGAGTTCCTCTCCTACATCCAGAGTCCTTATGGCCACCAAGACAGGCCATGGACAGAATCAACTCTGCCTTGATTCTGTCCCCAGCAACACAAGTCCTTAATTTCTCTTCCAGCTTCATCAAAGTCAGGGTAAATCTCGGGATCCTCACTGTGTTTTTGCCTTTAAACTTTCGTGGTACCCTCCTTTTTATGAAGGATTTGCTCATGTTATACCTCATCTGAGCCTCATACCAACCAGGAAGACAGAAGAATGGACAACAGTTCTTTCTGCAGGGGAAACCATCTTCTAGATTTCCTTTAAATAGGGTTAAGCCCAAGTCCCTCCTGTCTCAGTTTTACCCAATATTCTTGATACTGGCTGAGCTATCAGGAAGACATTCTACTAAGGGATCAAGTTGCAAGGCAAGCAGCCAGGCAGAGCCAGAAAGCCGAACAGGCCTGTCTAACAGGCTCTAAGGAATCTTGTCCTAAGCTTACCTTGGAGAACAGGCCAAAGCAGCCGATGCAACTAATGATGCAGTATACTTTGGGAAGGCGAGGGCCAGGACCGGCGGGCTGGGGAGGAACAAGAGTTTCCTTCAGGGTTACAGTTTCCACAAGGGTTTCCCCAACATGAAACTGATGGGGCAAATGGTGGAGTGCTGGGGATGGGGGGTCAGTGGCTAGATGGAGAAGAGCCTGTGCAGAGGTTCTTTTCATGGAACAGACCAAGGGTCAAAATAGTCACCAAAGTCAAAAGATGATGATTGCTATTTACAAAGCCACATTATGCAACCAGCCTAAGTGGCTCTCAACAAATGAAAAGGTAACAATAATGTGTCATATAAACAACGTGGAGTATTAGTCCTATAATAAAAAAATGAAATTATGACTTTTTGAGGAAAATGGATGTAGCTGGCAATTATTCTCTAAAGCAGAAGAAACCACACACAGAAAGACAAATACATGTTTTCTATTTCATATGCAAGATTTGGATTTTAAAAAAATAAGACATAAATAAAAGACATGAGGAGCTACAGTTGTATCTCAGTGGTTAAGAACACACAGTGTTCTTACATAACATCCAAATTCAATGCCCAGCACTGACAGCGGGTGGCTCACAGCCACCTTTGACTCCACCTCAGGGGATGCCCCTTCATCTTCTTGCCTCATAAGACACCCATACACATTTGTGCATATCTCACACACAGACATGTACGTATGCACACATCCCACATAGGCATACACATATACACACACATATGTGTGTATATGTATTTGTATATATATATATGTGTGTGTATAAATATATATGTGTGTGTGTATATATATATATATATTCTTTAAAAAAGAGAGAGAGAGAGGAGAGCCAAAGAGATATATCAGTGATTAAGAGCATTTGGTGCTCTTGCAGATGACCTAGGTTTGGTTCCCAGCTACATGGTAGCTCACAACCATTTGTAACTCCAGAGGACCTAGCTCCCTCTTCAATCCTCCATGAGCAGCAGGCAAACACACAGTGTACTTATGTGCATCCGGTCAAACACTCATATACTTAAATAAAAATAAAGAAAAAGGATGAAGATCATAAAATTAGAAATGTGATTATTTGGGAAGAGCAAGGGAACTGGTGTGATGGGAGTAGCAAATATGTATAATTCAAGTACATGGATTATACATAAGAAAATACCATGATATCTATTCTTTTATATACAGTGGGTATATGCTAATAAGAGAAGAGAAGGAAGAAAAGGAGGAAGGAGGTGTGAATGGCAGCCTTTGGGGGCCAGAAACCCAAAGGTAAACACTACTGACTCATGACTAACATGAGCTGAAGGTCAGTGAGAACAAAAACTAGTGTGTCTTAGCCATGAGGAAATGTCTAGAGAGGAAAGCATTGGAAAGATGTCTAGCGAATCCTTGCTCTGAAAGCCAAGAATTAAACCTTGTTCAAATCTCAGACTGTCAGGGAGGCTCCAGGGAACAAGGCAAGCAGGCCTGAGTAGAAAAGACTATAAGAGGGTTCGGCTGGAGCATCTCACTGAGCCAGGAGAGCACAGACCTTAGCCTAGCGGCAGGGGAGGGGAGAGACAGTGTGTCCTTGTTCTTGTGGGGTTACTAACATGGCAGCATGTGCTGAGATGTACTCTCCCTAGAACCACCACTGCCACTGCGCCTGAGCCTTTGTAGCTGAGGCTTTGGCAAGCCCTGCTGTGGCAGACTGTTTAAGTCTGCAGAGGAAGGAGCAGTTCTGAGGTTCTGAATAGCACCGACCAGGAGGCGCCTGCAGTATCCAATCTTCCTGCTTCCATCCACGTTGGTCAGGACAAATGAGAAGGTCTCCCTAAGAGAGAGCAAACCAATGTTGTGCAGATTTCTAAATCATGAGATTTCTAAAACAAGATTAAAGTCAGCATCTGAGAAGTGAGGAGGAGGACCAAGGGGCGTTGCTGATTAATCAAGAGGGTAATCACCATAGTCATGTATTAAGCACTCAGTGGTGCCAAGCCCAAATGCATCACCTCATTTGCGACTCAAATAACCTTTCTGAAGGAGGTTCAATTAGTATTACCACTTTAAAGATAAAGTAAGCAAGACTCAGAGAAGGTATTTCTTATCTAAAATTTGAAGTCACCGTGGACTTCCAGTGTTCATGATGTAAGAAGCTTCTTGATATTGTCTTGTTAGAGTCCAAAGACTTTCTTTCTTGTCTACCTTCTGCCACTGGCAGAGTCAAAAAAAAAAAAGAGTGACTATTTCTTGAAGGACAGGTTAGAGGCTCTCAAGCATCTTTGGATAGAGGTCAAGTCTCAGCTAAGATCTTTGGCCTAAAAGACCCTAGGCAAAAATTTCGTGGTAAAAACTCAGCACACTCCCAGTGAGGGGAGCACAAGGGTCACACATTTGACCTCCCATCTATATCTGATACCCTTGTCCCCAGGCTGAGTGGTTACCTGGGATAGTCTGTGAGGGGTGCCCACTCATTCCCATCAGGGAAGCAGAATAAAGGAATGGCTTTGAGCAGCCGTTCTTCCTCCTCCTGTTGACCCCGGAGCAGGTTCTCCCTCTATAAGGAAAAGGCAAGGAAATTTAGGCAGAGAGGCAGGGGTCAGAAGGCTATTAGCCTTCTTTCCTGTTAGTATAGAGTACAAAGGTGCTTTTGACATAGTCTGCATTCTAGTTCTAGCTGGAATGACCCCTAAGAGAAAATTTTTTCTAAGCCACATCAATATAACCTGGGATTAGAATTCACTTATCCTGAGGATTTTTACATATTCAAAAAGGAGGTTAGACAAGTCATCTAAAAACCCCAAGAGGGCGACATCAGAGAGATACCACGTCAAAGAAAAGAAACAACCTCTCCAGTTGCTGAGCTGCTAACAAGAGGAGGCTAAGAGAATGCTGCACTGCGCCTCACCCCGTGCATCACCACACAAGGGGGGCTCTGATGCTCTGGGAGTCTGATCTTAGCCTGTGTTTGCGTCTTGGGTCCACTTGATTCTCCACCACACAGCAGGAAGGGCATGCCTCCTTAGGTGTTCCAGCTGAAGCCGAGCTTTTCTGTGGGAAAAGGTGACTGAGGTGGAACTTGGAAAACCGAGGCGGTTCCCAAAGGGGCGAGAGCACAAGGCTCATTTCTCTGCTCCAGAAGTTTAGTCAAGTCCATCACTGCAGTCAGACCTAGATTCCCGGGGTGATACCAGAAAGCTAGGGCTGGGCGACAAAGGAAATGAGAGCAGTGAGCTCAGAGCTCAAGACCTGGCAGGGTGGTAGGGAGCAGAACTCCACCAGCTTTTCGACACACTTCTGTTTTCCCACTTCTGTCCTCAGGTCCCACCTCTCCTCTGTCCTTACCTTGGGAAACTGGTAGGTGATCATGGGTTCATAGTCATCCCCTGAACGCTTTTTCTTTAAAGAAACAACAAGAAGGTATTCAAAGAAGTGCTGGCCTCCAGCAAAGTTAGACAGAGAATGTTCCTGGGTCCTTTCTGGTTCCGTGGCAGCTTCCCCAGTATTGTTCTGAGAAGGTCCTAAAACAGAAATGCAAGGGCCCCCTGAGTATTCCATTCCTCCATTCTGTACGGTGTGTGAGAACCTGGGCAACCTGCATGCCTCAAGGCCACGTTGCCAGTGCTGATACCCAAGCCTGACCAGGCACCACCAGTCACTGGGTGGGACCAGAGCCAAGTGGGCAGTTTCCACACCTGTCCTGGAAAACCTGAAAATGTGGAGTGACACAGGGGGAAAGAAAACCCTGCTGTAGAAACTGAGGAGCCATGTTGTGTAGGTTCTTGGAGGCCTGATGACTGGAACTGTACTTCTGCCTACCGTAGCAGCTCTGGTAGTATTTCAAGCACCCTGAGTAAATTTGTTCTGAATAATCAGATGAGCCCCTAGGGCATTTTCTTATGGCCATACCAAGAGCTGCACAGGAGACATGACTAGCTCTGCAAACTGATAAGGTAATCCTCTCAGTCCGATCACATGGGGGCCATGTGGATTTTGGCATGCAAAGGAAAAAGAAGGAGGAGCACTCCAGGAGGAAACAGCCCATAAGAGGATCACCCCAAAAAGGAAGTAGGCAATCCAGTTCTGACCTGCTCGAAGTCGTGGCAAGCGATTTCGGAGCAGCCTGAGGGTTCGGCCTACCCCTTGTCCTTCCATCGCTCTGGGCTTTGGGGGCATGAAAGTTCTTTCTCCTGCAGGCTGGCCACAGGGAGCCTGAGAAAGAGCCTTCTGCTTTGATCTCCAATTACAGCTTTACTAAGCTGAACCATGCGCTGTCTCCCAAAGGCAGAGAGCAGATTCCATCCTGTGTACTCCGTAGTTGAGCAAGAAGGATGTGAAAGGACCCACGATACAGCTTAGCATGGGCACTGACAGAGGCAGCATCCTGGCACTACAGCTCAGCTCTTGGCTCCTCCCAGGAGCCCCAGGGTGTGGTAAGAGAAAAGGTCATGAGCAAACATCTCAAGGCACAGCTGCTTCTGGACTAAGAGCTTTGAATTCCGGTGCCGCAGACCATGGGGTGAGTCTTCACGACCTCAGGCAGTGAGGGATGCCTGGAAAAACCAGACCATGGACTCCAGCCCCTCTGGGATCTCAGCATAGGTACTTTACATCCCATATCTTTGGTTGTTCTCTCAAATTGCTTTCTCAAGTTGCTCATCAGAAACTGCAAAGTCCCACCAGGCCAACTGATGAATTCTGAAACAGGCCTTCAGGATCTCAACCAAGAACACAGGACTGAACACTTCCTGCAAACAAGATGCCACTGCCTTACCCTGAATCAGATAAGTAGTCTTGTCCAGTTCTCTAAATAATTTCTAGCAAGAGAGCAAGTCTCTCAACAGACCCCATGGATTCGTTCCTGACGGCGAAGTAAAGAACAAAGCCCACCTCTGAGAGTTCCTGATATTGACGGAATAACTACAAAGGTAAGCCCCTAACTCCCTGTAACATGTTCTAGTCTAAGGCAGGGAACTTTTTCATTGGGACTATTCCAAGACTCCAGCAGATTCCCTCTTTCTCAAGGAAGCACTGACTCAGGAAATTGTCCCTAGCCTAGAGAAGGGGACTGGTTGCATCAGCAACAATGCGGATATAGTGCATCCTCACCCCTCCTGGACTCCTGCTCAGTCTTTCTCCTGGTTGGGCCAAGTCAACATCCTAAACTGCAGACCCAGTGCTGTGTCTAAAGGTTGAGGAAGGTGGAAAGTAGCTATTGATAACCCAGGTTTCTCACAGAAAGTCCGGACTAAGGAAATGCATGGGATAAGAGGAAAGAGCCCTTGCCAGGAAGTTGCTTAATGCGGAGGGAGGAAGCAAAGTGATCTGGTGCCTGTGTCTGCCACTCCTGCAAAGAATTAGCAATCCTCGAGGAGGGAGTGGGTTGCTATGGTAGGAAGGCTGTCCCTCTGCTCCTAAGAGCTCTAGAACTGGGCTTCCATGGCACCAGGAAAAGTGGGGACTCGGAGGTCCAAAGTTGACTTGTTGGAGAAGGCCCAGCCATTGTAAATAGGATGAGAGCTGAAAGAGTGTGAGAGTTGAACCAGGACACCCCAGGCAGTCACTTATCTTTCTTGTACTCTGTATAGACATGTTACATAATCTTTACAGGGTGTCTGAAGGAACAAGCACTTGCCTGAAACAGAAGGAAAAACTGAGGAATTAAGTAATTGTTAGGGTAATTTAAAATGAACAGGATCTGTAGAAGATGAGAATTACAAGGGTTCCAAATCCAAGCTCAGGCCTTCTGGTGTATTACAGTCAACCTCACATGGTGTGGTGTGGTGTGGTGTGGTGTGTGTGTGTGTGTGTGTGTGTGTGTGTG
>LOEQ01005102.1:76605-96383 GCA_001685075.1 Bramus lutescens
CTGGCCTGGCCGCGCTTCCCTTGTCCCCACCCTACCCCACTGCGCGTCAAGGTCTGGGGTGACAGAGGGCGCTAGACAGTGAGTCCGGGAGGGGCGGTGCCACCACACTGCAACCCTCTGTGAAACTCCGCTTTCAAAACCACAATGAGAGGTGCCTGAAGAGACCCCTACCTCCAGTGCAAGAACTGGGAGATGCACCTCCCAATTGTTTCCAAACTAACCAGATGTGAAGACTTTTCAGACCTTGCTCCCTTCCAGCTAAATGTCTGTCTTTGCAAATCTTTTAGGAGCTGGCTACCTCCAGTTCTCTTCCTAGAGAAGGGACTGGAGAGGTGGATTAAGGTAAGGACCCTACCTTCCAATTCGACCATTGGACGTTGCTAGTCCACAGATCAACAAAATGAGGATACTGGGAGCCTGGTTGCCGTGTGAAGATCAGATTGTGACCGTCTAGGATTAAGAAACCTTCTGAAAACTGTTCTGTGATACAAATATAAAGGATTCCTATTGTCAACATTGTAACTATTTCCACTCCTCTTCTGAGGCCAATGCAGCTGCAGCCCAGCCTTTCTCTCTTCGCCTCCAATGACTTCTAGATAGGCCCAGACTTAACCAGGTTCCTGTGATAAGCACCCCCTGGGGTTTCAGCGGTGCATCCTCTCTCCTTCCAGGATAGTACAGGTATCTGTAAGAGAGGGACAGGCAGAGTCAGCTTGAACTTTCTGTGTCCACCATGGTCTTTCTTACTTTGATTTCAGGAATAAAGGGCAAAAGGAAATGAAGATCAAAAAAAAAAAAAAAGTCTGGGATCTACAGCCCTCTTCAGTCTCTCCATGTCTTGACCCCAGGTGACTCCACATTCCTCAACTCTTCAGTTCAGAAGGAATTGGACAGCCAGCCTTGGCATTAAACAGACTACTCTGGGCAGAGGGTTTTTGAGTTGCCTTTACCCTGGGAGCAAGCAACTTGCACTTAATTATATAGTTTATTTCTGTTTCCTATCCCTCGGATCCTTGCATGAAAGAACATGAAAGGACATGGCTGTCCCCAAATTCCTTCTCTTATGAGACCCACACCTTATATATCTCTCACAAAAGAAAAAGTTGCTTATGAAAACCTTGTACAATTTATTGACGTTATTCTGTCTTAATTGGGCCAAACGGTGTTTTCTTCCTTTATAAACAGACGATTAAGAATATATGTGCACCAAGAAGACAAGGACAAGAAGATGAATAGGAACTGTATTTGAAGCAGTCATCGTGTGGAAACAACCTCAAATGTTCATTAACAAAAAAATGGGCGAATTGCAGCAAAAGTATACAATTGTGTCTTATGCAGCATTAAAAGCAAATAAACCCCTGTTGCATGCAATATAATGCCCATACTGTACAAATATGATTTTTTAGCAAGAGTTACCAGCCAGACCCAGAATATATATATGCTTCAATTTACCTAAAATTCAAAGCTAACCTATAGCATGGGCAGTCAGGATGATGCCTCCTTTAGGGAAAAAGTAGAAAATATTGGCTGGGAGATACCACGCGACTTCTGGGAGATACCACGCGACCTCTGGGGGATACCACACGACCTCTGGGGGATACCACGTGACCTCTGGTGGGGGATGGAAACAGTTGACCAGTGCACTCCTACTGTGATGATAAAGCCACTTACTAGGTGGTTATTCTTTGCACTAAAGACTTAGGATTTTTATATTTATTTATCTTTTTTTCTGGTACAGGGTTTCTTTTATATAGCCTTGGCTGTCCTGGAACATTGTAGATCGGGCTGGCCCCGAATTCAGAGCTCTGCCTGCCTCCGTCCTGAGTGCTGAGATTAAAGGCGTGCACCACCACTGCCTGACAATTTAGAAAGCTTTAATAGGCTTTCAAGAATTAAATTAGAAATTAGTGGAATGTGAAGAAGTAAAATCTACATCTCTGGGAAGGATGAACAACAGGGTGGGGGGGAGTTCAGTGGCCTAGAAATGAAGGAATATTTGTGTTTAGCGTGGTGGATTCTATGAGAAAGACAAGAAAGCATTTGTTCTTGGCAGAGTGATAGGAAAGGGAAAAAATAAAGGCTTATAACTCAAGAAAGAATGAATGGAAGAAACAAAGTCTGAGAGGAAAAGAAGATGGGTAAAACAAGCTTTAGTGGAATTTGGGCTTCATTGGGTTTATTAGGAATATATATTATTTTATAAACATGAGTTTCACGTTGACATTTTCCAACATATACAAACTCTCATTATCTCTTGTCTCCCTCCCCATTGTAACAGCTCCCACTTTCGCCCTATATTACTGTTTCTATGTTCATGTTTTGTTTTAAGCTAGATTTTGTATGTGGGAGAAATATGCAGTGCTTGTCTAAGTCTAGTTATTTTACTTAATGTGGTTATTGCCAGTTCATTCATTTTTCTGCAAAGGTCATAATTCATTCTTCTTCATAGCTGAATAATACTCCAATGTGTATATGTGCCACATTTTTCATCCATTCATACTTTAATGTGTACCTAGACTGCTGACATAGCTTGGCTATCTTGTGCAGTCAAGCAACGGGCATTGGTATGTAGGTATCCCCAAGGTTTCATGTCATTAAAGTGATAAAAACGAAACCTGTCAACTGAGAACTTGGTGCAAGCTTTTCCCAGTCGAAAAGCAGGAATTCTAGTGCAATTATCAACTGCCTAAGGCCATCTCCTTCCCAGCCATAATCCTGTGGATTTTCTAGGAGTCTCACCTGAAGGCCCATTGCAAGGAAATTGCATTGTACACCACCCCTCTTTCAGCCCTAGTGATTTCTGGTTTTATTTTATGTGAGACATCTCTGGAGCCACCTCTTGTTTCTCTTTTATCAAAGGACAAAAAAGGGGAGATCTTAATAACCTTTTGAGATGTAGCTCGAGCCACTAGCAGTGTGTTTGTGTGTGTGTGTGTGTATGTGTGTGTGTGTAAGACAACTGCTCATGCTCCCTTGAGGAGAAAATACTCAGGAACATCTTACTTTCCACGTTTTCTCATGGGAAGTGAATACCCTCACCTGGGCCTGCATCATTTCTTCTGAGCACATCTCATTCTCACCGCCATAGCGCTTAAGCCTGTATTAAAATTATCACTGGACAAAGTTTTGGCTCTGCATCACTATCTATTCTGGCTAGTCTTGAAATTCTCTTCCATGTCAAAACCATGATTCGGCCCAAGTTGAGGTTCTTAAAAGTCTAGGAGAACACCTCGAGCTGGTGAGTGTGGCTCTGTAGATCTGCCATCACGGACACCCTTTTATATACTAACTTCTACTCCTTGAAGTCTATACCCATGAGTGGTTTAAGAAGATCATAATTCTAGTTTGTTTCCTGAGGACCTGCCATGGTGAGTCCCATAGTGGCTTTACTAGTTTCCATTTCTGTCAGAAGTACATGGTTTTCTTTCTCCCTCTTTCAACTCTTGTCTTCTTGATGATGATTCTGATTGAAATGAGACATAATCTCAGCACAGTTTTTATTTGAATTTCCTTTATGACTAAGAACGTTTGAACATTTAAAAATCTCTTCTTTGACCACCTATATTTCTTCTTGTAAGAACAATCTGAGATAGGTGTGGTGATCAATGCTGGTTATAAACTCAACACTTGGGAGGCAGAGACTGGAGGGCCAGAATTTCAAAGTCATATCTATGTGTGAAATGGAAGCCAGTATCAAAACAAAACAAAAAAGCACCAACAAAAGCTAGACCATCACCATACCTCAACTACACATCTTTAGAAACCCACCCTTACAGACCACTTCTGTTAACTAAGCTCTCCCCCTAAAGGTTGGAGATTGGCTGATCAGACACAAGAACCTGTGAAGAAAATTCTGGACTCAAACCATAGCCCTGATCCTCAGAAGCTAACGACAGTCTCATATTGCAAAACTGATTCAGTCCTTCCTGCCCCTTCCCAGAGAGCAAGGGCGATAGGCAAGGGAGTTTTCTTCCTTCTCTGGCTAGCCTTTCTTCTTCTCCATGCTTTTCAGAGGCCCTATGCTCCTCTCTTTCTTCATGATATGGTCTACGCAAGTCACACAGAGGAAGCTTCTAATCAGCCATATTACCCCAAAGTCGAGAGTTTTCCTTTAATAGGGAAGGAAATTTAACTGAAGGGGGAAAAAAGAAATGAATATAGACACTGTAAGTTTATAGATAAGAAAGTGAAAGCACAAGAGACCTCAGTTTCTGTTAAGATGAAGGCTTCTTCTGGCCCTTAGAGTTATCTCTTTCTTCTCCCACTCAGTCCAGTCTAGCTGGTAAGTGGAAGAAAAACCTTCCTTTTTTTCCAAGGGCAGGGGGCAGGGAGAGTGGGAGGGTATTGCAAGCAAACACACACACATACACACACACATGCACGTATGCACACACACTTCACTAAGGGACGCAGTGGGACATGACAGAATGAACTTAGGCCTCTGAGATTCACAAACATGAACTTCAGCCCAGCTCATTCCACTCATGCTGCATTCTCGGGTGAGGCGTGACCTGAGCCTCATCTCCCTGAGGTAATAAAACCACCTGGCAAGGGCGGTTGTGAAGATTAGAAGGAACGCATTTGAATGTATCTGCAATCTCCATTCTTGTCTTTACTCTTCTCTTAGCCCTCATTGTAGTCTCAGCGAGTTTAAAGACAGGAGGTACCATAGGTTCCTGTCTCTGGATATTTCTCAGAAGCACCAAGAAGCACCAAACTCCCATTGTGATAGTTGTCATTAGAGTCTATAGATACCCAAACTACTTTTTCCTGCAACTAGGCCCTTTTTTTTCTCGAGATAGATTGCTACATGTCTCCTCGGTGCCACTTTGCTTAACTTGGTCATTGACCTGGCCTTAAATTCTACACAAGGATATTGAGCATGGCAATGAGCTTTGTGTAGCATTTGCTGAGGACTTCAGACTATTTTGTGATAAGAGAAGCAGCTGGGAAGTTGATCTTTAAAGAGGAAGTACTGCAGCTGTTGGAGGGTGCACAGATATTCCCCTTCTGGACGTTTCTATGCTTACCCCTTGACCTGTGTGCACATGGCAGTAATCCACTGACTTGCTCTAATGGAAATGCCCTTGAGCATAACCTGCCTCAGTGTCTCATAATCCAGAATGAGTCACAAGACTGCTTATTCAGCTGAACGTAAGATTATACACACACACACACACATGCACACACGTATACATGTGTGTATATGTGTATATGAACTTTCCCCAATAATGGACCTGCGAGAGCTTAGTAATACCATCAAATAGTCTTGAACTATTCCCCTTCCTCTTGAGATAAGCTGAGTGTCCCTCAAGCCACCTAAATTCTCGGCTTCTGATCTGTGACAAGTAATTTGAACAATACTTTACCTATCTGCCAGGAACATGTAATGACATTTAAAATCAGAGAAAGAGCACCTAAACACTAGAAACAAAGACAACCTTTTATGCTGTGACCGAGAACACCTGAAGCCAGCTTTGCAAACTGTTGTCCCAAGCAAAGGTGTCTGCCCCATGTGTGACAATGAACAATCTGCTGGGGTGTTCCTTCCTGTCTTTGGAGTGATCTTTTCTTGACTGAAGAGCCCATGTGATTGGTTTGTTCTCTGTTTATCCTCTTGTATGGTCTCATTCTGGGGCACTTTGCCCCACCTTCATCATCCCTCATACGTCCTTCTGTCTCAAGTCTTTCTTATTTTCTTTTTTTCCTTCCTCCCTCCCTTCCTTTCATTTTGCTTTGCTTATTTAGTGAGAGAGAGAGAGAGAGAGAGAGAGAGAGAGAGAGAGAGAGAGCTTTCTTTCTCTTTTTTAGAAAGGGTATCGTGTAGCTCAAAGCTGATTTCAAACACAATATATAACCAAAACCAGCCTTGGACTCTTGATTGACCTACTTCTGCCTTTAGAGCACTGAAATTACAGCATGTAGGAACATGTGTGACTTTATTTGTTTACCATACATTGTTTAAATGATTCTTTTTTCTGAGAAGACTTTTTTTTGGACTTTCATCCAAATTTAAATAAGAGCTTCTTGTAAGGACCCCAATTCACACCATTTCCTTTGCTTTCTCAATAGTATTTCAATTATTACACTTCTTTCTCTCTATATTTTTGAGGTTCCTTATTCAACCACTCTCTGCTTTTCTAGGGTTACTTTCAGAGGCAGAGGACTATGTTCTTTTTCCTCACTTCTAAGTCCCTAATGTTTAGCACACCGCCAGGCACATGCTTGGTGATCAGCAAATACCTGCTGAGTGAATAAATGGAGAGATGGATGGCTAGTCTGCCTATAGACCGTTCAGGAAGAGACAAGAGTAACTAGATCATTTTTCTCTTCTGCTCACAGCAAACACTTTGGTACCTGAAGTCCATTCTCTTATCCTGCCAGTGGTTTGTTCAATGCTGACCTGGCCAGTAGAATGTGATCCTAGCGGCCTTGGTCTCCTTTTCCAAAACTTTTCACTGGGTACGTGATTCTACTCTGGACAGCAAGAGATAAAGAAAAATTCGTCTTAGTAAGGGACCAAGAAGATCCGCTGCAGACTTCTGGGTTGGGTTTTCCCGTATGCATGGTGTTTTCTGTTTCTGCGCACCACTGGATTTCGCATATATTATGGAAACTGCTGAAATGAAGCAAATAATGTAACCTAGCAGGGCCAGCATGCTTCTAGGGAAATATGGGGCTGGCCAGCAGCCTTGGAGCCGCCCCATTTATGTACTTCTTGTTACCTGAGATTAAAAACCACAGTGACTTGGTCATGAGGTCTCCAAGCACTCGGCTATAGATGCTGTTTCTTTGTTGTCCTTCCTTCCTTCCTTCCTTCCTTCCTTCCTTTCTTTCTTTCTTTCTTTTTATTTATTTATTTTTAAAAACCCCTATCTTTTCTTATTTCACATACCAATCCCAGTTCCCGCTCCCTCCCCTCTTCCCATTCCCTCCACCTTTCCCCTTCCACACCCATCCACTCCTCAGATAGGGTAAGACTCCCCACGGGGAGTCAGCAAAGTCTAGCACATTGCTTTGATGCAGGACCAAGGCCCTCGTCACTATATCTAGGCTAAGCAAGGTTTCCCTCCAGAGAGAATGGATTCCAAAAAGCCAGTACAAGCAGAAGGGATAAATCCTGGTCTCATTGCCAGTGGTCCCACTGTCTCCCCCACTCATACAACTGTCACCCACATTCAGAAGGACTAGTTTGGTCCTACGCTGGGTCCCTCATTGTCAGGCCGGAGTTGGTGGGCTCCCATTAGCTCAGGTAAGCTGTTTCAGGGGGCATCACCATCATGGTCTTGACCTCTTTGCTCGTATTCTCCCTCCTTCCTCACTTTGACTAGACTTTGGGGGCTCATCCTAGTGCTCTGCTGCGGGTCTCTGCCTCTACTTTTATCAGTTACTGGATGAAGGTTCTATGGTGGCATTTAAGATAGTCATCAATCTGACTACAGTACAAGGCCAGATCAAGCCCCCTCTCCACTATTGCTTAGAGTCTTAGCTGGGGTTATCCTTGTGGATTTCTGTAGCTTCAGGTTTCTTGCTGGCCCCATAATGACTTCCTCAATCAAGATATCATTTTTCTTGCTCTCAATATCTGTCCTTCCCCTATCTCCACTATCTCCTTTCCTCAAGTTCTTCTCCCCCTCCCCTTCTTCCCTTTCCTCCCCTTCTGCCCTCCCCTCTCTACCCACCCCCATGCTCCCAATTTCCTCAGGCGATCTTGTCTATTTACCCTTACCAGGGGGATCTATGTATGTTTCTCTTAGGGTTCACATTGTTACTTAGCTACTCTAAGGTTATTAACTATAGGCTCCTTATCCTTTGCTTTACAGCTAGTATCCACTTGTGAGTGATCACATAGCATGCTCATCTTTCTGGGTCTGGGTTTCCTCACTCAGGATGCTTTTTTTCTAGTTCCATCAACTTGCATGCAAATTTCAAGATGTCATTGTTTTTAACTGCTGAGTAGTATTCCATTGTGTAAATGTACCACATTTTCTTTACCCATTTTTTTCAGTTAAGGGGCATCTAGGTTGTTTCCAGGTTCTGGCTATTGCAGATAAAGCTGCTATGAAAATAGATGAACAAATGTCCTTGTAGCATTATTGAGCAGCCTTTGAGTATATGCCCAAGAGTGGTATTGCTGGGTCTTGAGGTACATTGATTCCCAATTTTCCAAGAAACCACCATACTGATTTCCAAAGTGATTGTACAAGTTTGCTGTTGTCTCTAAGATAGGTTCCCTGTAGGCCAGGTTGCCCTCAGGCACATCATGTTCACCTTCTTGCTCTGCCTCCCAAGTGCTGGGATTGCTAGGATGAGCTATGATGTCTGGTTTCTAAATATATTTTATACAGCATTCTAACATAAATATACATGCAGTAAACAGTAATGGAAGTTTCACAGTGCAATTCCTCTGCCACTCTAAATGAGCACTAGTTCCTAAGGTGCCACAAAGAAATAAAATGCCTGAAATATCCTAAAATGCCTTTTGTGTTTGTTTCACGGTTTGGTTGCTTTCTTGCTTGCTTTTCTGAGACAGGGACTCACTATATAGTTAAGGCTGGCCTCAAACCTCATGCCAGTGCCTCTGCCTCAGCCTCCAGAGTCTAGGGACTATAGTGTGCTCCACCATGCCCTTTTTCATAGAGTGTCTTCACCACCCCAATCATGTGTTGTAGCCTGCAGTTTGAAAATTCTGAGAGGACCAAAGAGCTGGTCCAATATGTAAGAGCATTTGCTGCTTTTCCAGAGGAGAGGGGATCAAGTCCTAGCACCCACATGGGGCAGCTTACAACCATCTTCATTATTGTTTCAGGGCCTCCAATGTCACCTCTGAGAACAACTGCGATCAGGTGCACTCTCCCCCACATACACATAGTTAAAAATAAAATAAGTCTAAGACACTCTTAAGACTGCTGGCAACTTTTCTGCAGGCTCTGGAGTCACATGGCCTTGACTTGGATCGCAGCTCTACCAGCTATTATTTTGTTACATTCAACAAATTTCTTAGTTTCTATCTGATTAAATTTCTTCATAGTTCATGATGATAATATCAGTACCTAATCTCATAGTTTTCATATCATTAAATAACCCAATATATAAATTATGTTCCCAATATATTGATCATGTTAAATTAAAAATTTTAATTTGTAATTAAGCCTTCACTGTACAAGAGACATTTCATTATGAAAGTCTCAGAATATTATTGAGCTTTGCTGATATTCATCTCTCACTTCCGTTTCCTAAACCTCTTACCCACAAAACCTTGCTGTTTCCTTTCTCCTCCCAAATTATTCCCCTTAGCTTACATATCTTATATATAGCATGCACAGTTAAATCTTGATTCTACATATGAGAAAAAGTATGCAGTATTTGAGGGCTGGAGAGATGGTTCAATAGACGAGTACAGTTCTTGCAAAGGATCAAGGTTCAATTCCCTCATAATGGTCTGCTCATAACTACTTGTAACTCCAACTCCAAGGGGTCTGATGTTCTATTCTGGCCCTGCTAGGTGTCAGCCCACATATGAACACACACACACACACACACACACACACACACCCTGAACACATAATGTATAAACATAAATAAAAATAAAATAATCTTTCAGGTAAAGTAATATTTTGTCTCTTTCCTTCTACTTTCATCTGTCTCTCCATTCTGAACTTTCTCATAGACTCACTTATACTTTCATGTCATGTGTATGGTTTTGTACATGTGTGTGTGCACATAACATGTGCACATGTTCAAGTATATCTGTGTAATTGTATATTTTTGTATATATTTAAATAAAGATTTTGAAAATGAGAGAAAATATGATATTTGCCTTTTTGAGTCCGTTTTTATTTCGCCCACCATTATGACATCTATTTCTGTCCATTTTCATGCAATTGACATAGTTTCCTTCTTCTTTGTGGCCTACTAAAACTCCTCTGTGTGTATATGCCAGATTTTCTTTTTAAATGAGATCTTACTGTATGGTTCTGCCAGCCTAGAATTCACTCTGTCGACCAAGATGACTTTAAATTCATAATGATTCCTCTGATTTTGCTTCCTAAGTGCTAGAATTGCAGGTTCAGACCACCACATATAGCTTCTGGTTTATCTGACACCAAGCTTTATGTAGAGCAAGCTACTGTTGAGCTTGAAATGCAATAGAACTCCTGATTCTATTGTTCATACCTCTGAAACACTTGGATTGCTAGTACCATACCTCATAGATTTGTGTCTTCCCCCCTCTCCTCCCAGGCTTACTGAAAATAATTCAACACGGAGGAATAGAGTCACATGCATATACAGCATGTTTGGAAATTCATCCCACCTAGTAGGCTACATGTCTGACAGGTTGGAGAGACTGCTGAAATCCAAAATCTTCAGCATTTCCTCAAAGGGTCTACCTTAATAATTGGATCCAAGACTGTGGCCCCAGAAACATAATTATCCTTTCTTTTTCTCCCCATTGTGGCATAATGGAGCCAGGAGCACATAGTGAGACCTTATTATTTGAATGAGACATATGACTCACAGGGCCTCTCTGTGTTTGAGGGGATGTGTGACACATCTGCTATCTTGCTGTGGATGTGTGACACACATGCAATGTTGCTGTGGATGTGACACACATGTAATGTTGCTGTGGATGTGACACACATGTAATGTTGCTGTGGATGTGTGACACACATCTAATGTTGGTGTGTATGTGTGACACACATGCAATGTTGCTGTGGATGTGACACACATGCTTGTTGCTGTGGATGTGTGACACACATGCAATGTTGCTCTGGATGTGTGACACACATGCTATCTTGCTGTGGATGTGTGACACACATGTAATGTTGCTCTGGATGTGTGACACACATGCAATGTTGCTCTGGATGTGTGACACACATGCTATCTTGCTGTGGATGTGTGACACACATGTAATGTTGCTCTGGATGTGTGACACACATGCAATGTTTCTGTGGATGTGTGACACACATGTAATGTTGCTGTGGCTGTGTGACACACATGCAGTGTTGCTGTGGCTGTGTAACACACCTGCTATCTTACTGTGGACATGTGACACACTTGGTATCTCATTCTGTAGTTTCTTGCTGAAAACAACTATGGTCTCTTCACACATGCACTTGTAGGCATGCCCAGACTGCATAGTACTTCCTGGTGATGATCCGGGCCACTTTCTTCACAGTTTTGGTGTGAATACAGACCATTTTGAGGGGATTCTGATAAAGCACTACCATATTATCCTTCCTGTTCATTTGTTGATGGATATATAGATTGGCTTCATATCCTGGTTATTGTGAATAGTGTTGCAATAAACATGGACGAGCAAACACCTCTGTGATACCCTTAGATCCCTGTGCATATATACCAAAGGCTGGTATAACTGTATAATATAATAGATTTTGAAGAACACAGTAGATGCACTAATTTGTGTTTACCAGCTGTTTATAAATTTTTCTCTTTCTTTACAGTTTTATCAACATTTGGTGTTTCTTTTGTGAAATTAGTCATTGTAATTTGGGGTGAGAACATTTGTAATATGAAAGTCATAAGGAGATATAAACAGAAAACTAAAATAATCCTGCATAAATGAACATGGCAGCAATCAGGCATGATAGCACACATCTGTAATCCCAATACTAGGGCCAAGGGAGGAGAATTTATACAAATTTAAGGCCAGTCTGGGTTCATTTGTGACTTCTAAGTCACCCTGCACTTCAAACTGAGATTCTGTACCAAAGCAAAATAATAAGGAAGCAGAGGAAGAAGAAAAGAGGAAGGATGAGGAAGAGAAAGAGAAGGAGTAGGAGTAGGAAGTGTCTTATTCTTGGAGAGTTGATATTCTGCGGGAATGAAGTACTTGGAATACAATGAGCTTACTTTGGTGTGGTATGTTGGTTAAAGATTATGGGCTAATACTAATATACTATAATTTTACTAAAGTCCTTACATGTGGGTTAACTATCTGTCAGTACAGTCTATAGATTTTGACAAATGTATGATGGATATGCTCCTAGTTACAGTGTCATGGATATTTTCACTGCCCTAAAACCTTCATCACTCATATTTTTCATTCCTTCCTATCCCAATCACTGATCTTAGCACTGTCTCCACATTTGACTTTTCAAACTGTCATAGAGTCAGAATCATCATATCTAGCATTTTCAGACTGGCTCCTTCCACTTCGCAATATCTATTTATCTTTAAAAATCTCTCTGGATACAGAATAAATTCATAAGGAAAAGAATGGAGATGTATTTAGGGATTTTGAGCAATCTGTAGACATAAACAAGTTCCTTTACAAGTGACTGCATTGTAAATATTTGTTGAAGAAATAAGTGAAGCCAGGACCATGAGAACAACAGTAGCCAATGATCAGTGCCCACTGTTGAACCAAACTGCAGTCTTGATGTCTCCATTACACTGAAGGAATTAATGGGTTTCCTTGAACAGTCACTTAGGAAGAGATAGCACATAAAGGGCTTAATCCCTTCATGTGCTCTGAGGATTATGCTCAGTATTTTACAAACATTATCTCAAATCGTTGTTGCTAAGAATCCTTTGAGACACATTTACTACCTTTTTTAAAAAAAAATCCAGAGGGAACAAAACATACTCAGAAATGTTGAGGAACTTGCCCAAATTTGTGTAGCATGTGAAGTGAACTTGAAATTCACACCCAGTCTGAGCATCATGGTTCACTTCTGTAGTCCCAGTACTCAGGTTAAGACAAGAAGAATGTTGAGAGTTCAGGGTCAGTCTGAGATATATGGTGAATTGTGGGTCAACCTGGACTGCAGAGTAAGGCCATCTTTGAAAAGTAAGACAAAATAATGATCAGAAAGAAGCCTTATCTCCAGTTTCTTGGAGCACTCTGGTGAGTTGACATGGGTTGCTGATGAACGGAGCTGTGTTCCACACTGTCTGGTCATCCTCTTACTGACATCCTGTGCCAGGCTTCAGGCAAGTCTCATTGGCTTGCCCATCTCTATTTCCACACCGAGTAATTCCTCCAGAATGGCTGAGGTTGTTTTTTTCTTCATGACAGGTGTCACAACTCCAGAAAGTCTCAGAGATGAAGAAACACTCTACACACAAGGCAGATATCGAGTTCTTTTCTGTTTCCTTCTTTCCTTTCTCTTGGGCAGGATCTTGCTATGCAGAACAAGCTGTTCTGGAAGTTCCAGCAATTCCCCACTTCTGCCTTCTGAGTGCTGTTATTAAAGACACGCTTAACACCTGCCAGAAAACCAGGCAGGCTGCCCACAGAACTCCTGTCTCCTCTCTGTCTGTTTCCCCATAACCAATGAGCACTCTTCTCCTTAGTGCTGCAACAGAAGACCAGTTGCAGCCTTCCCTCACCCCTGCCCACATCCCCTGCGGATCACACAAACCACCTTTTCCTAACTTCCCTAGCCCGAATTGCTGCTGTACTTCAGACCCCAACTCCAGCACGCATTCCTGGGCTGGTGGTCCTTGGTTTTATAAGAAAGCAGGCTGAGCAAGCCATGTGGAGCAAGTCAGTTAGCACCACCCTTCTTCCATGGTCTCTACATCAGTTCCGACTTCCAGGTTCCTGCATTGTTTGAGTTTCTGTACTGACTTCCTTCAGTGATGAATAATGATATTAATATAGCCCAAGGTGATACTGCCACGACCTAGGGGACTCAGACTGACAGTTTCAGGAGTGGGAAAAATCTCTGTAAAATTCTTCCATCAGTCCTGGCCTTCTTGCTGGGCAAGATTCTTGCTCCATAGCCAGCCAGTTCGAAGTTGTCAAGACCTAAGCCCAGCAGATCTCTCTCTATAAGCTCCTGTCGTGAATACAAGAAAAGGGTCTGATGGGTAACTCCCTTTTGCTCCCTCCCCCTTTTCATATTGAAAAATTAGACAACATTGAATAGCGAAGCCTCAAGTCAGCTTTAAAATACAGAAATTAGTATGCTTGTGTTATTTAATTCACACTTCACCCCAGCATCTCTGGGTTCATTCTTAAGGCAAAACTCAAGAAGGGATTAAACTTATATCTTTGTGATTTTCTTTTTCTTACCCTCTTGCCCCTGCCCAGTCCTAGAAGAATCTGGATGAACAACTGCATCATACATAAAAGCTGGTGCTAAGTGAGCACAGCATGCAGAGGAAGCCAAGGAAATGATGAAAGACCCTGAAATGTAACCACAGGAAGGAGGGAAGGTCACTGAGGGCAGGTAGTTATTGGGGTGAAGGACTCGGGCAGGACTGGATATAGCTATGTCATCCATTTGGGCCTCAGTAACCGTTCTCTCTTCCTTCCCCTTTGCCTGCTGCTTGCAGGATTATTTAATTTTAAGTCCTATAATTTAAAAAGATGAACATGATCATACACAGTGTGTGTGTGTGTGTGTGTGTTTGATTTAACTATGTGTACTAAGTGGCTAATACACTGGACTCAATAGGCATATGAAAAATAAGGGTCAACTATGGTTGGATGGAGTCTGGTGCAGTGACAGAGCTGTGTTTCAGTAGGTCATAAAGTAACCACTATAACAGTAAACATACAAAGCAGTTGTCTGGGGCCAACATATCTAACCAAGAAGATTATTAATTATCTCCTGATTAATTATAATGGTATCTTCATAACATCAACACTGCAGAATCATCAGCAATCATGCATCTGACACTATGATATGTCTGCAAAACACTAAGTAAGGACAGAGGAGAGAAAATCCTATTCTGAGAAAATCTCAACCCATGTCTGGAATTTTATGCTTTGTCCTCTTGAAACTCATGCATAATTCTCTCCTATCCTAAAACTGGTTAATAAAACAAACCATGCAAATCTTAGCAGCATATGTCTCTCTTAACAGCTGCACTCAGTTCTATTTCACGGAGTGGGCACTTTTCTTTGCACAATAAACTACAACTTTGTTTCAAACTGACTTGTCCTGAATTCTTTTCAAGTCAAGTCAGCTAGCTGCAATGGGTGTGGTGGCTCACACTTGTAATTCCAGCAGTTTGGGACTGAGGCAGAAGGATTTCTGTTGATAGAAGTTTCTGTCCCACTTGGTCCTGCAGTTGTTCAGTCCCAAAGAAACACATAGAGGCCTACATTAATTATAAATGGATTGGCCTATTAGCCTAGGCTTCTTATTAACCCTTATAACTTATATTATCCTGTAATTCTTGTCTATGTTAGTCACATGGCTTGGTACCTTTTTCAGCAAGGCAGTTACATCTTGTTTCCTCTGTGTCTGGATGACGACTGTAGACTGAATCGCTACTCTTCCCAGAATTCTCCTGTTCTCATTGCCCTGCCTCTACTTCCTGCCTGGTAGCCCCACCCCTAAACTTCCTGCCTGACTACTGGCCAATCAACATTTTATTAAACAAGTACAAGAAACAAATCTTTACAGGATAAAACCATTGTCCCGCAGCAGATTTCTATGACTTCAAGGTTAGCCTGGACTTTTTTGTTTGCTTTTTTTTTCCCCAAGAGAGGGCCTTTCTGTGTAGCCTGACTGTCCTGTCCTAGAACTTTCTCTGTAGACCAGACTGGCCTCAAACTCACAGAGATCTTCCTGCCTCTGCCTTCTGAGTACTGGAATGAAAGGTGTGTGCTACCACCACCTCACTTAGCATGGTCTTGATAATGAGTTCCAGGGTAGCCTGGTTTATGAAGTGAAACCCTTTTCTTGAAAAACAAGAAATAGGATTTGGAGAGATTGCTCAGTTGTTAAGAAGGCCCTCTTGAAGAGGTCTTAAGTTCAGTTCCAAGCACCCACATTGGGCACCTTTCAACCACTTGTAATGCCTTCACGTGCATATACCTCAACACAGACACACCTAAACACATAACATTAAAAACCAAACAAGAAATAGCTGGGTATGGTGGTACATGCAACACGTGGAAGGTGGAGAGAGGAGTTCAAATAGCACTCTCCTCTACATGGTGAGTTTGAGATCAGTCTGTGCTCGCCTTGGGATGCAAAGCTAGCAATGTGGAGTTGCTTTGCTCACTGGCAGAGACACCAATACCTCTCCCCAAATTGAATTCCCAAGCCAGAGACCTGGTTCAATAGCTAAAAAGTCCTAGCTGCGCAAACATGATAACCTGAATTTTATCTCCAGAACCGAAGCAACAAAAAATGTTAGGTGCAGAGCTTGTATGGCAAGATGAGAGACAGAGACAAGGGCCAGCTAGTCTGGAGCATAGAGTGCAGGAGCAGGCACAGTTTGAAAGGCCCACAACAAGATGGAAGTAAGTATGACTCCCAAAAGATGTCCTCTGTCCTACACACACACACACACACACACACACACACACCATGAGAGCACACAAGTGCGTGTGTGAACTCATACAAACCACAAATGCAACACAAAATCAAAAAACTAGGGCCACTCTGAGTGTCCTCAAGGAGCCTGCACTCTTGAAATTACACATACGGATAAGGGTATGAAGGGCAGTCTCAGCCTTAAAGGATGTTCTTATTGGACTTGAAAAAGTGAACATTTTTGGTTTTTAAAATTTATTTTTGCATGTTAAATTAGCAAGCAAGGTATTATATGCTGCTTTAGTATTCTCAAACAAAGTGTATTTTAGTAGGTTCTTTTCCCTTATCTGCTCCACCCTTTGCTACCCCAACCTCCTTTTGTAGTCCTTACTCACAAACTTTGAACAATTAAAAAAATACCTTTACTTTTTGTGCATGGCTATGGATGCATGTGTACCAGGTGCATGTGTGGAGGTCAGAGGACAATTTGTAGGAGTTGTTTGCTTCCTCCCACCAAGCAGGTCTCAGGGAGTGAACTCATATTGTCAAGTTTTGAAAAAGGTACCTTTACCTATTGGGTCATCTCCCCAGTCCCAGACTTTTCTAAGAGTAACCTTCCTCATCTGCTCTGTTCTTTAATCATGGGATAATTAATAATCTTCTTGATTAGATATGTTGGCCCCAGACAACTGCTTTGCATGTTTACTGTTATAGTGGGTATGTTATGACCTACTAAAACACAGCTCTGTCACTGCACCAGACTCCAGCCAACATGTAGTTTGCCTCTTGTTTTTCATATGCCTATTGAGCCCAATGTATTAGTCACTTAGCACACATAGTTAAATTGAACACACACATGCACATGCATGCACACACGCACACACACACACAGGGCATGCTCATGTCCTTTTTAAATTACAGGACTTATAATTAAACAGTCCTCTAAGCAGCAGGCAAAAGGGAAGGAAGAGAGAACAGTTTCTGAGGTCCAAATGGGTGACGTAGCTGTAATCCAGTCCTGCCCTAGACCTTCACCTCAACTACCTGCCACTGTTATTTCCTGTGTGTTGTGCTGTTGGGTGCTGGGGATTGAACCATATGAACCTGATCTTAGTCCCCCAAAAAAGTTTCCATAGTCAACATGACTCTCCCAGAAATTGCTGACACAAAGGGAAATTTTCAATAAGAATATGGCTCAAATAAGAGTATTGGAGCTCATATTATTGCCAAATACTCCAAATACACAAGTGTCCTTAGACAGGAGAGGAAGCAGAATATAGTCAGAGTCAGCAGCTGATGGACCACACGAGACACGTGAGGTCTGAGGAGCGATCAATTCGCAGGCAATGTGAGAAAACGTGAACACCAAGTTCCCAGGGTGAATGTGAACGTGCCTTTATTACAAAAAGGCATGGGGAGTGGGTGTGTGGGGTTGGTTTGTGCTCACAGGAAACCAGATGCAAATTACTGCTGTTCTGTGGGTCCTAGCTACCAGTTTCCTTTTTAATCAAGAAGCTAGAGACTTGTTGCAGGAGGCAGGGCACAAAGTAGGGCCAAGGTTGTTTAGCAGATTGCTTTAGAGGTGGAATGTTCACCGCAACATTAACCAGAGGAAGTTGTCTGCTCCTCAGGGTCTTTGTGAGACTTCCTGTCTTTGTATCTGATGGAACAGTTTGCAAGAGAGTCCTCTCTTGAGTCTTTCTGAAGACAGAGGTGGGGAGAAGAGAGAGCATGAATAAACAAGTGACTGCCTCTCTTATTGTGCTCAAACTCTGTGCTGACTAGGGGCACAGGGGATGGCAAGCTGCGGCAGAAGTAAGAAAGAACACCAAGCATTATGTCAAGAATTCCTAATGCTCAATCCCGGTCTGCCCTTTGAGAGCTTCTCAGGAAACTACTTCCCTGTGAAATGGGAAGATTGTAACTCCCATTGACTGTGAGGGTGACATAATATCCTCAATTTAATATCTATCACTCCACTAGTTCCCGGATCCCTTTATCCATCCTCCTGCATTGCTGTTTCAAAATGAAACTTAAAATTCTCATTGTGATGATTATCTCTTGTTTTTTCTCCTCTCATGACAAGATCTTGATTCATTATTTTTTTCAGATTTAAGTGATCATTCATATGCTTTTTTCCAAACACATGCACATACACACACACACGCACACACACACACACACACACACACACACACACACCCCAACCATATGGGTTTTGCTTTCATCTTTGAAATACATACTGTTTTTACTCTTTACACTATTCACTCTGTACTTCCCTTGTTTCCTAGATAACCAAACTGGCCTACTATCTTCTACACAGTTCAGTGAGGGGTAGGGGTATTGAGGCTGCTCTTTTCACAGGTCATGGCTTTATAACTTGAAATGGTGAACCTCTCCATGCCCCCCCCACCAAAGTCTTTCTATCTGCTTGTTTATAAAGTCTTCCAGACCTACAAAGTTACTGGAGATTTTAGAGTATGATCCTGGGTCCTGGCGGCCCTCGCAGCCTAGTTTCAGCTGCCTTTCCGAAACGGGCCAATCAAAGAGAACAGTAAGCAATAGTGAAAGTAGAGAAATGACATTTATTCACTGGAAGAGGATAGAAGAAGTCTGGCAACTGTCTCCGTGCTTCCACATCCATCTTCAGGGTACTAACGTGAAGCTTAGGTTTAACTAGAAGGACAGAGGCAGGCATCACTAAGCAAACCTGACCCAAGTTTGGTCTCACCCATTGTTGACCCATCATCATGCTCCCATCTCTCTCATGAGGTAGTCTGGTAAAGTTCAGAACCACATGAAATATTTTCCTGAAACACAAATTCTTTTTCTGGTTGGCTTTAGTTTTTCCCTTCTTGAAACAAAAAAAAAAGTTCCTGGGGGAAATTCCAGTTCTTTGGGTACTATTGTTTCAATAGTGTGATAACGAAAGGGAAGGACACACATGTGTCTTTACATGGATGTCCAACTTTTTTACATTGCCACATGATATTGTAATCTACAAATGTGGTGTGCCACATTCAAAGCTGTCCTGGGATGTATGCAGCCCTTGGGTGGCAAGTTGGGCAGGCTTGATTCAAAGTATCAGTACAGTTATAAAGATGTCCTTATGTCAATAGTCTATAACATATCTGAAAACCTGTGGTGAGGAGATACTTTGTAACAGACACATAAAGGTAACCAAAGGGCAAAAATATTTGTTATTATTCATGCTATGGTACTATCTGCTTGACCTTGCAATTTTGGTTTTGGGTATGCTGTCTCAAATACTGTGAACTCCTAAATGCAGCTGCCCTGTTGTACCTGGAAAATACGAATTCCTTGTAGTTGTTCACTACCTCTGGCTCTTACAGTCTCGCCAACCACAGCCTTCTGACTATCATTTACTACTTTTTATTTATATATTTATTTATTCATTCGTTCCTTTATTTTATTTATTAATAAAAATTTCCACCTCCTTCCCTCCTCCTCCCATTTCCGTCCCCTCCCTCCACTCCCCCTCCCTCTCCAGTCCAAAGAGCAGTCAGGGTTCCC